>CATIWK010559590.1:0-13601 GCA_949634005.1 Mallotus japonicus
CACGACTCGAATTCAAAATGTAATTTAAATAAGAATAATTTTTGTTAACTAATAATCACAACAGCTGTTTATTATGTTGTTCATATATAAAGAATATGTTAGGGACAAAAATGTGCGACTTCTTTTTGAGGGGAAATGAGAATCACAACATCAAAAATAGAAACTTAGCTAAACAACTTTCGCAGTTTCCTTTTGTAGCTTGAGAAGCATTCTTGCAAGTGGTTTGGCCTCAAGGAGGTGAAAGAGTGTAAAAAAAATGTGAAGTAACAGGGAAAATTACCAAGAAAGGTCGAGCGTACAACCTGTACGAATCAGAGAATTAGGTACAGGATTTGTGTAAGTCTTTTTGTTGCAACAAAAATAAGAAACAATTACTCAACCTAAATGAAAAATATGATCAAATTTCCGATTCAAAAAATATGATCAAATTGAATTAAGTGACAAATTTCAAATCAAAATACAAGCACATGTATATATTTAAAAAAAAAATTGATATTGTAGTTATTTACAGTTCTTATTAATCTGGATTGAAATGGGAGAAGTTCATAAAGAGAAAAAATCTTTCTCAATATCTATTTCTCTATATATAATATTTAAATTTAAGATATAATTTTAAAAAATTTTAAATTTTTTACCATTTAAATTAATAAAACATAGGTAGTATGAATGTATTTTTTTTTTTTGCAGGTTAATCTATATTTTATTCAACATTGTATATACCTCCACTTGTATATACCTCCACCTGTAATGACTAAACAAGAAAAAGATTTTTGAGTTTTTGAAGTGGATGAGTCAATATCTTTGTAAAATAATTAAAAAAATAGTGTTTACTTTTTTCCTACGACAAGGTAAGTACTAAGTGAAAATTATATCAGCAAGAAACCTCCATATGGTATCCTTGGACCTTGGGTGTGTGCATTACACGAGTTGCTTCCCTGACAAAAGAACAAGAAGTGAAGAGTCATTAATTAACCAACTTTGCCAATATCTACTTATCTTCTAAGTTCTTTAATCACTCATCAAATGACGTTTTAAAGAAAACTATTTATATAAATATCCCCATTAATCCCTTCTTAATTAATTTCCATATTAACCTTCATATAGCAACCTTTGTTGGATTAAGGGCATCTTAATTAATCATATATACCTCCATTTATATAACTAATTAAATATATATTAATATTCCTCACCACAAGATTTTATTTTTGCTGGTTACCATAATTCTCTGCTAAGCATATTTAATATCCATCATCCTCATTCAAATGCGTGCACATTTTAGCAAAACACCACGCCATTAAAGAAATGATGATTTAAGTAATTTCATTTGACATGGACATTATACGTACGTTTATATTAACAACAATACGCACCATTGCGAGCTACATGCCACGTATATCTAAGCTTCAACAAACATTCTGGATTGTTGGATCGAAATTCATGCGTATGATGATCGACCAAAAACAAGATGGATCAATCTTTTGAGGTTTCTAGATTTGTTTAAGAATCAAAATCCGTAAGATCCGTCTCAATAAATAATTAATCACCTTGAACAAGTTTTATACTTTTCTTGCTGAAGATACTTCCATGTCAAAGTTTTATATCAAAATGTTGAGCTTTATCTTAGAGGTAAGTTGGGGGTAGTTCATAATCCAATTTTTTGGTGTTTGACTTCTATCTCTAAGCTTAGGTTAAATTTAGTTCATATGTGGACCCTTTACCCTCTTCAGTGCCATTTACTTCTTTAGACTTAATGAACATTGCTCTTAATCCTTTTTCAATTTTTTCTTTTATTTTATGTGTTCCATATTCAATAGCTATATCATTGTAATTTCGGAATTTAAGTCGAACAAATATATGAAGGGTCAATACCTATTTTTCATATATAAAATTCAAACTCGAACTCTTATTTTAAAAAATTTAAACTTTTTGCCACTCAAATCGACATATATTAGACCACAAACTGTTTACAGTTTGACGTGCCAGGCTCGAACCTTAGGGTAGGTAGGGGGTAAAATAAATTGATTTGAACTTTAGTCCACCCCCTCCCATACCTTTTAAAAGAAAAAAAAATACCAGTAATTTAAAAAAAAACAATAGATATTAGCATCGGGCATCTCCTATTAATTAATGTTTTTGTTAAAGAATCAATTTTTAAATGATAGCCACTAATGTGTAGATAATAATCCAATTCGTCAAGCTAAGTAATTGGTAGCCACAATTGTATAATCATAACAGATTCAATATCTGAAATTTATCGTTTTGTCCTGTACATTAATTGCCTTGTGTCTACTTAACAAGAGTTAAAAATCAAATGGCAAGTTTCAAATAACTTGCAAGGCACTACACATCTTAATATTAAATGCTAACGCTTTTGTATATCTTTGTGTCCATGTTTTGATATGAAAGAATTTAAGTTTATATTTTCCTCATAAGGAAAATAAGAAGTTGATAGAAGGCCAACCAAGTTAATTGAATCTGATCATGAAAAAAAAAAATCTGGGTTTTGAACAAAAAAAAAAAAAACACTTGGTATGTGCTTAAGATCTCCCAACAATCGTCTTAATGCAACGTCTACCACGTCTAAGTTATTTTATTGCAAGAATATTGCATTACTACACATTTGAAGACACACATCATTTTGTACACTACAAAGACTTTGTGTTGTGTATGTGTGTGTGTGTATATATATATATATAGAGAGAGAGAGAGAGAGAGATGAACACCACAATTGTAGCATTTGTGAGCTCATGATCAGCCTCAACGACCAGTTACAGAATTTCAGACATGCATATATATATATATATATATATTACTGTTTGTCTGAACCACCAGTATTCAACGTTAATTAATTAGACTCTAATTAATTCGGTTCGACCCGAACAGAATCATAAAAGTAAAAAAGATCTCTAAATAATTAATTTAACGTAACTGCATACACTACAACTCAAATTCAATATATCATTTAAGCGAAAACAGACTCTTGCTAGTTGATCAACTCCCATAGCTTATTGCTTAATTATGAAACCCTTTTCTTGTAATTTTTTAATTGATAATTTAATTGCATGCTGTCGAAAATTTTACTGTATAAATTAAAGCATTTCTTGGGTCTGTCAGATTTTTCTTTAGAGCATTATAATATAAGTTGATATAGTACTAGCTAATCTAGTGAAGTGTTGAACAATAGCAGCAAAAGAAGAATTTCTTGCTTATATATTGATTTTAATTATGTATGTCCCTTGTTAAAAAATTGTTTTTGCTTGTGATGTATTACAATTTTGAAAAGTTTTTTGTTCTTTACTTTTGGTTCCTGAATTAAATTAATATTACTTTTTTCAGTTTCATGATTACTATGCCAAGCTATATATGCATCACTTAAATGGCATTATAACACATCAATTATATGATCCCACTTGCCTTAATAATAAGCATTCAAAGAGTAAACTGCATAATTATGCCTTAAACATCATCAAGCACTAATTAAATTGGAGGATTTTCCTTTATTAAAGGTTTCTGTGTGTCTCAAAGCATCCACTCATGTGTACATTATAAGCATAGCTTGATTAATTAGTGGTGGGTAGAGATTTTATTAAGATTTTAGTATTTTACATTGAATGATTTATCTTGCTGAATTATTACAACAAAGTAGAGTGTTTTTAGAATAAATCAAGATCAGTTAATTATCACCATATCAACGAATTTGCTGTCAAATTTATGAATTTGTGCAGCATATGTTATTACGTATGCTGTTATGTAACCAACAATCATTAAAATCAATTAGTAGAGACTATTTTCATTTAAGCGATATTTTAAGTTCGAGCTGTAATGTGTAGTTGCATTATATAATTATTGGAACACCTTTAGTACTCTTGTTGTCCTGTTCGGATCGAACTGAATTAATTAGAGTTCAATGAATACCAGTGGTTCAGACTAAAAAAAATTAACACTATTATTTTATTAATTATTTATTTATTGCTATTATTAGAGTTGGAATTTGAAATCTCAAATTAAAAAAAAAAAAAAAAAAAAGAGTCAAAATTCATCGGTAGAAGACCACTATGTGAATTCACTTACAAATATATTCCTGCCTAATAGCTGGAATTTACAAATAAGATCGAGTATCCTTTGACATTTTCTTTATTTTAATGAAAAATAATTTCACATCCAAAATGATTATATCCTTAGTCTAATTACCAAATTTATGAACTTATCAAATTTATACTAATGGAGAAATGAATGAATTCATTTTGACTATAAGAGGTAACTTCACCACAGCAAAACTAGCTATGATTTGAGAACCCAAAAAATTCTACCTTAAATAAGATTTACATAATTACATTAGGATATAATGAGACGAATTTTTCAGTTCATTTTTTCACTTTCAAAATTAAAAAAAAAAATTGAAACAAAAATATATTAAATTATTTAAATGATTTATATATATATATATATATTAACTGGATCAATTGTGTCTAAACCAATTGAAGTATTCCAACTTGCGTTAACAAAGAGCATCCATAGAGTAAATTGCATAATCATGCGCCTCAAACACATCACCAAGGAGACACTAAAGCGACTTGTGAACCACCAAATGCGAATTCATAAGTATTTGAAACAAACAACTCTTTTCTACACAATTTGACTACAACATTACTATATCATATATTGTCAATAATTATGAAATTCATTAGACTAACTAATTACGTAATTCTTGAGTAATCTAATCGTCATTAGATTTTTTTAAAAAAAAAACTATAAAATAAAACAAAAAATTTCAAATCCAAGAGGAAAAAGAATAAGGGTATACTGCAAAAGTCGAAAGCAATTAATGTTGAGTTGTTTTCGACATTTTAATCCTCAACTACATGAGAGGATTGTAGGGGAGGGATGCTTGCTCATAGCCAACTAGTGTAGACTATTCAAGTAAAGATATGATTTATTGCTATGTCTCCAAAATCAACTCGATCATCACTAATATAATGACCATATATATGCCGAGTGATAACATTTTTGTTTATGGGTCAAACGTAAATGACTAAAATGAGATATGGATAATATAAAGTAGCTTTTTATGTGACGAATTTTTTTTGTCCTAAGGTGATTAATTTTCAGAGATGCTAACAAGTTAGGTCCAAAATGAAATGAGAAGATGAAGACAATAGCTTGTTAAGGCATGACTTAATTTAGGGTAATAGAGATGTATACATATTTGCTTGAATTAGGTATATATCTTGGCAGTGAAACTTTGATATATACTCAAACATTTTGAAAACAACATGAAATCTGGTCCGTTCTTAGGTTTGGTGGGGGGCTATAATGTGCAAAGGGTGAGCTTAGGTTGGTAATCTGTATGATACGATTGGGCAGTTCAGTTCAGATATCTGAAAATGAACAAATTCAAGATCTCTTATTGACCAGTGTTTTGACGCAAAAACGACATGTCATTGGTCGGTATTTCCCAATAGGTGACTTGTCATTTTCCTTGTCTGCCAACTCAATGCAGGTAGCTACTTCAACTTTACTATTTGAACAAGGAAAGTACAGGCTTGAGTAGATGGATGGTTGGTGGTAGTCTCAAGCGGCATCTCCTCCAAGGAAATTTGTTGTGTCATTTCAAGCTAAGGAGAAGACTAGTTTTACAGAGAGTGAAGTAGGGAAGACTGACGAGGGATATGTATATAGGCTGAGCATGAGTGTGTTTTAAGAATACTTGATGAAAGCAAAATATTATTATATTATAGCTCAAACAAAATCTAACTACGAACACAAAAAACAGAGTAAATAATGGCTACTCTTATGAATTAGAGAGAACTTAAATATGTTCATTTCATTTGTTTTGTGGTAAAAATTTCTTGAAATCTGGAAAAGAAATTTTAAGGAAGGAACAATATAATTCAATAGTTGCTCCAAATTTAAAGAATTTTACCTCACAAAGTCCCTTTTAAATCACAGTTCATTAAATTTTAATTAATTCTATTTAATTATTTGAGTGATATAATTTTACCTCTGGAAAAATATTTGAAGTAGGTACAAATATTGGTAAAAGATCGTAATTGTTATATTTATTTTATTTGTTATTGATATTTGCTTTTTATAAATGTAGGTGATCCTATACTAATGACGACAAGGCATTTTCATTAATGATCCTTTGAGGAGATTTCAACTTTTGTCCTCCGCAGAGTTGAATTGAATTTCTTGATGGATTTCGAGTTCAAGGCTTTGTAGAATTTTTCATTAGGTTTATCTTCAGTTCGTAACTAATGGGGCCCCGCCCCTATGTAACTTTGGAGCAACTAGCATTCATGTGTAACCATAAATATGAAATGTCTTCTTTAGTTCAACTAATGCTTTCCAAATGTTTAATAAATAAATAAATAATGCAACCATAAATATGAAATGTCTTCCTTAGTTCAACTAATGCTTTCCAAATGTTTAATAAAAAAAAAAATGCTTTCCAGTAAATTTTAGACTGTAAACGAGTAAAGCTGCTCGACTAGATAAAAACTCATTCGAACTTATATATTAAATTTTGTTTAATAAACCAGCTGAACTTAAACCATACAAAACTCGATTCGTGAAGTTCGTAAATAAGTTCGTGAATCAAATCGTAATTTTAATATTTAATAATTTAATTTTAAATATATAACAATAATTCATATTGTACAAAATATTTTAAAAAATATATTATTAAAATAAAATCATAATTTTTATTAAATATATTATAATTTATTTAATAAATAATTTATTTTTAATTTTTTAATGTATAATTTTAATTTATAGTTTGCATTTTTTAAAAATTTCTTTAAACTCATTTAAGCTCCCAAACGGCTCGTTAACATCAAATGACATAGCAAACTCATCTTATTTATAAATAAACCAAGGCCGAGCTAGCTCAGCTCAGTTACACCCCTATCAATGATTGACTGGACAACGAAAATAATACAAGAGGTGACTTGTTGAGAGTCTAACAATGCCAACCATCAAGCAAAGATGCTGCTTCTGGAAAATTCAATGGGAAACTCACATTTTATGAAACAGATAGTTTCAGTTTACAAACTAAAAGTTGCCAACACAGGAATAATATCAGGGCCAAACATAGTCTATGCTGATGGAAAAAGTACCGGGAGAGAGAACTGCACTAGTACCAAGCTGTGCACACCAGGACAGCAAAGACTCTCTCAACACAAGATATCAACTTCGAAGACCATCTACTTTGGGCCTGCGCCTGGAAATTTGCTCATCATCTTAGCAATTACAGGCGCCACCTTAGGGTTTCCTTGATGCTTGGCAAGATTAGAGGGGTTCTTCATTACTGTAAAACCAATGCATTAGAAAACTCATCAGACGCGCAAAATTAATTAAGAATTCTCAAGGACAACCCAGGTAAACTTATATTAAACATTAATGTGCACTGCACACCAACTGGTAATGGATTGAGGAAGAGGAAGGGTAACACATGGCCTTACCCCTGGCCTCTGATGCCTATCAGGCTAAACATGCTTCTATAAAAACAGTATTTAAGCCTAATTTCTTTATTTTTTTATGAATGTTTTTATAAGAAATTAAAATTTATAAATTCAAATATAAACGGTCCTGATCATTAGTCCAGTCTATAATGCTGACAACATCAAAAAATCTAAAAGTCATAAAGAAAGAGGTGTACAACAAATAAGATGCCACAGTCGACATACCACTGATTATCAACCAATAACAGGAAGCACCAACATGCATTAAGTAATCCAAAACTAAAAGGACTATATCATATTACAGAAACTATGGATCATATATTCTTAAAAACCCAGAAATATCACTAGTTTCATCTACTTCCAAATGAAGGTTGATACAGCAATGCAAAAGCCTAACAAAAATGAGAAATCATTGTTCTAATGAAATGTGGAGCACAAAAACAATGCACACAAAATTCAAAAAGTTGTATCGTTCAACATGCTTATTCTCATTTTATAATTAGCTAAGCAAGAATTCTCCAGAACTTACCTAATAGCTAAACAATTAAGGTTAACATATGAGAAGAATGAACAATTACTAAAACAATATGATACTAAAGAAACAAAAATTCTACCATCTTGAAGAGCAGCCATGACTTCAGGATCACTAAATGCAGCCATCAGTTCTGGGTCCTGCCAAAAACAAGGAAGGAGCATGGGCATCAAACAAGCATACCAACAGATAGAGCATACAGCTGACTACATAATCCATTTGTGCATAACACATTTATGTAAGACCAAATTTGCACATATGTCCATGTAGATGAGCATGTCAATTCACTTTGTTATACAGTATCATGTAGTCAAATAAAATGAGCATTTCTTAGCTGGCCAAGATAAACTACAGAGTTCAAGGCAAGAAACAAATTTATCTTCAAAATTTCACCTAAGCATGTTGCAATTCTCAATTATAAAAAGGAGGATCACAAGCAACCTTATTATATATACATACATTCAAGATTTTACTGAAATCCATATTTCCCGGCATCCCCCCTGGCATGGCACCTGGGAAACCTCCAGGCATCCCTCCAGGCATTCCTCCAGGCATTCCTTCGGGCATTCCTCCGGGCATTCCTCCAGGCATTCCTCCGGGAAAACCTCCAGGCATTCCACCAGGAAATCCTCCAGGTTTCCTACTGGAAGATGATTCCTCTTGTTTCTTCGCTTTCTCATACTCAGCCTTCAAACAAATTCCAATGGAACAAATATCACACATGGAACAACAGTAACCAGACGTAGAGAAAGGCCAAAATGATCAAAGCTACCTGAGCTTTAGCACGTCTACGTTGTCTCTCACGTTCGATCTTTCTATCCTCCCTCTCTTTGCGCAGCCTTTCATATTTCCTACGATGTTCCTCAATCCTGTGTGCATTGGGTTCAACCTATGTGGTAGAGCAATTACCATGAGATGTCAAACTAAATTGCATGCACACATAAAGTTCTTGTCTAATCATGATTGGTAAGTCTATGAGAGCAAAAAAGAAAGCATCTAAAATGAAATTCAAATTATTTCTTAGGAAACCGGAACCATTTAGCAAAAAAAATTATTTCTGATCCACAATTTTTGTTCTCTGCTACAGCCTCAAGCATTCTCAATATAAGATTTTAACTACTCCAGTCATCTGAAAATTTTGAAGAAAAAATATAAACCAAAGGATACCAAAAATTGCATACAACAATGAGAGAGAGAGAGAGAGAGAGAGAGAGAGGAAACCTTCTTGAGTACAGCATTTATTTCCTCATCATAATCTAATTTTGATGCCGTGTGAAGATCCTTCGCAGCCTCTTCCCACTGACCAAGCATTGCTAGTGCTATACCACGAGTCTTGTAGCCCTTAGCAGAATCCGGGTTAATCTGAGACATGCATTACACAGTGTACTCATCCTGGTCATGAATTAACTTATAAAAACAAAATAAGAAACAATTTGCATAAAACAGCTAAATGCTGCAAAAAAATACAGAAGAAAAACAACCTCAAGAGCTGCATTGGCATCACGAATGGCAGCATTAGGTTTCTTCATTTTAATATAAACACTAGCTGTAAGACATCACATATAAACAAACAATGAGGACGAACTCAAAACCCACAAGCAAGGCAAAGCATGACTTCTAAACTACTAAGCAATAACAACAACAACAACAACATTTACCTCTAGTCCCGTACATAATAGCAGAAGTTGGATTAAGCAAAATTGCCACTGACAAATGTTCAATCGCTTCTTCCAACTTACCTACATTACAATTACAAAAACTAAATAACATAATTTCCTGCATCACATTGATTTTTTTTTTTTAATTATAGATAATTTAAAAAAAAAAGTATAAATCCACACATAACATTCACACAATATTTACCCTCAGAAATTGCCTCCATGCCTTTAGCTTTGGCCTCCTGTGAAGCCTCACGATTTTCCTCCGTGACCTCAATAGATGAGTCTCCCATCTGAAAAGACACGGAAAAATGTCAGAATCAGGATTTATAATTAGGGATTTAAATGTAAGATTGATTAAAAAAAAAAGGAAAAACATGAAACCTTCTGAGGAGGATCATTATCAGGCTCCACAATGTCGCCTTCGAGTTCAATATCTGATTCAACTATTTCATCCTCCTCTTCTTCCTCAACTTCTTGAGGCACTTCTTTATCTTCTATTTCCTCATCGCTCTCTTCTACCTCATAGCTCCTCTACAATCCCGCAAAAAAAAAAATTACTAACATACAATCAAATTAATCAATAAATTAACAATCGAAAGTGAAATAGAAACAGTTACCGATTTGGAGTCGGTGCTGTCATAAGCAGAAGGAGGAATCTTGGCGCCGAGACTGAAACAATCAAATAGAGAATAAAAAACCGAAAAAAATATATAAAAAACCTGAAATATATATATATATATATATATTTTAATTTTCATTACCTTTCGAGGTAATCGCGGAAGAAGGAGAGGGAAGGATCGGCCAGGACTGAAGGATTGGATTTGCACTGTTCAATGAAATGCTTCAGTTGCTGGACTTTAGCTTCGTCCATTTTCTTGGAGATATGATTGCTATGATTTTCTTCTTCTTGGCGAGACCAAAAGGAAACTAAAGAGACGACGACTGTGTAGAAGAGAAGATAGTGAAGGCAACGACGACAAGATAGACTCCCGTTTCTTCTTCTAGTAGCTTCTATTAGATATAAGGTTAAATCATTTATTTATTTTTCTTGGACGGCCCGCCCTCAAAACGATGGGCTAAATTAAGCATGCATAATGCATTCTGTTGAGATGGATTCCTTTCTTTTTTTTTCTATCTTCTTTTTAACAAAACTTTACCAACATCCAAACCTACAGGCTAATTTTTTTTTCGTAATTAGCAATTTTAGGGTAAAGGGGTAGGGAGGCAACCTACAAACTAATTTGCATTTACCATGTGTAATATTTTAAACAGATTTCAACATCGCATTAAACATTCAATTTATCACTTCAAATTTTAATTTTATTAAAATTTATTTTTTTAATTTAAAGGCTTCTCGATCCATTCTGTACTTATATAGATGAAATATTTAACACAACAAAATTAATGTATATAAATATAGATTAATGCACTAGTAATTCTTTAGTCAAAAATAAATTTAATCCAATTAAAATTAAATGTTTAAAACGATAGTAAAATCTAGTTAAAATATTAGAGATGGTCATGAATCTAATTTGTTCCATAAATATTCCCAAAATGAATTAAATATGAAAATTCTTACTTCTGAGTATATTAGATTCCACAGTGCCGGCCCACCTAGGGAGAGATGGTAAGCCATCCCGTCCATGGGGCCTGGCAAATGGAGAGGGAGGAGGTTCGAAACCCCCCACCCCCTCCCCTCCCCTCTCCTCTTCTCTCCTCTCCTGACAAAAAAAAAAAAAGATTTCACAGTTATACTTATAATATATAAACACATATCTTACTTCTATTACTTAAATATAAAATTCTTAAGGTATATATTACTTATATTTCACAATTAAATAATCTTTATTGTAATTATTGACAATATGGTTGACACTGCGAATGAGGTAAAAGTTTTAACCCGTTGAAGGTCTCATGATTAAATATTATAATTCAAATTCTACTAATAACAATAACAAATGAAGTTTGATTTTATGAGTTTGATTTTTTTTTTTTAATTGTAGTTTGTATTTAGTTTATTTGATTGTGGATTTTAATGGTTAGATTAACTTATTTGTGATCTTTGTACAATTCGGCATAGCCCACAAAAAGATAGCACCGTCGACACCACATCTCTGAGTAAGCTGAATGGCCTTGGTAAAATTGATAATCTAACCATTATTAAGTTGGGATTTTTACAAAAATACCCATTTTTTACCTTAGGTTTTCAACAAAATATTCATCTTTTATTAAATATTACACACGTGTCCAACTTTTATAAAAAATTACACGCGTATCTTGACTTGTCTTCCGTCATTTACGTTCATCTTCAGCGCCTTCATTTCATTTTGTTCTTCTTCTTCTTCTTCTTCTTCTTCTTTTTTTGTTCTTCCTTATTTTTTTTTTTTTTACGGTTTCCTTTCTTCAATTGTCTCTTTGTCTTCAAACAGATTGGATATGTTGCTTTTGCTTCTTCTTCTTCTTTCGATTTGATTATAAATATGCAGATCTTCGCCAATGTTGAATGTGTGGTAAGCTAACCTATACGCTAAAAGAATTTCGCAATTTTTAGAGTTGAATTTGCTTTTTCATGATGATGATGATCTTGTATGCTGCTTTTTCATTGCTTTCTTCTTCTTCATCCTCCTCCTATACGGGTTCCTCAATTATGGGTCTCATGATTTGGCTTCAATTTATGATTTTGGACCTAAAGAAGATGAGGATGTTGGCAAATTTTTTGTTATAGCTTACTTTCTTTGTACTAGGTCTGTTTCTTCTTCTGGGCTTTGTTTAATTTGAAGCATCTGCGCTTGGTTTGTTGCATTTTAGGACCAAATTTCACTCACCAGTTTAGCTGCCTATAAAACCTTCACCTAGCCTTTTTACCTTTATCCCAATATGACCTGCAAAGCATGTTTCGCTGTTTGGTGAAACTTAAAGTTTTGCGTCTGGAAAGATAAAGCCTTCCAATGAAATTGTTTCTTTGCCTGCTACCTCATCTAAATAAATTTAAAGCTTTCAACTTGGATGGGTTCAAGGAAATTGCACTATCCAATTTGAATATCTTCAGCTTGGATTATCTTTGTTGTCCGATGATAACATTTGATCTAAGCAAAGCTCCTAATGTGAAGGAACTTAAGTATTTTGTGAATAGCAGGGGATTCCAGCAAGTTAATTTTCACTCGTCCACCACAGCAATTGCCTTTTTTTTGTGGATAAACACCACAGCAATATCTCTTTTTTTTTAATTAAAAAATCGTTGGAATTTTAAAGCTTCGATTTTTGGACTATGTGTGCTTTTAGCGAATTCAACTGACAGCCACATACAATTTCCCAAAAAAAAAAACTGACAGCCACATACTAACCACTTATTTTGAGAAAAATACAAATAAAATTAAAAAAAAAACTCAGTTTCCTTGTTCACTTCGGCATTGACCTTTTTCTTTTCCGAGTTTTATCAGTGTTGTTTTGTGCAGGTGGGGTGATGCAGAGAGAAGAAGAGAGGGACATTGTGTTCAAAGCACTTGGTCACTCCTTATCTTCTTATATATAGAAAGTCCACTTGTGGCTTAACTTGTTAGTTCGGTTACAATGGTATTACATGTGCATACATGTATCAATTAATGCTTGGTCAACTTTTGTCATGTCTTTTTCTTAAAAAAAACTTTTGTCATGTCTTGCTCAAGTGTTGGGCTCGAACATCCCTTTGGATTTTGCTCTCTTAATTTCCTCATCCAATTTAAGTACCATATGCATATCCACTACACATATGTGTATTCATGTCAAAAACTAGACCAAATTAACACCATGTCAAAAGTGAAAACAAAATACAAATACTAATATTTCTGTACGCTAAACTAGATGAAACTCAGCTAGATGAGAACTTATAAACTATAAATTTTTATTTTTATAAATTATTCACCATAAAAATTATAATTTTTGTTAGATATTGATAAATGAAAAGGG
>CATIWK010559636.1:0-28881 GCA_949634005.1 Mallotus japonicus
AATATAATTATTGCAAAAATCTTTATAATATAATGTTAATTTTTATAATATACATGTATATAACTCTAATTCTATTAAATTATCGGTTCTAGTTTTGGTTCTTCGGTTCGGTACAATTCGGAGCGGTTCGGGACGGATCTCGGTTCGGAGATTTCAAATTCTCCGGACCTGTCCCAATAAAAACTTTCGGAATTGTTCGGTTAGGAGAAAGTCAAATGGTCAACGAAGATTTTCAGTTCTGGAGATTTCGATTCGGTTTTTCGGGACGGTTCAAGTTCTCCAAGACCCATGCTCAGCCCTAGTTTTTACAGTTATCATCCATTAATATTTAAAAAAAAAATTATATCATTCAAATCCACAATCTTTTTATTTTCTGAAAAAGAAAAAAAATAATTTTCAACTCCAAATCTTACAACATTTCGTTTTTAAATTATAAATCATAAATAGTATCTTAATCAATCATAATATATATATATATATATATATATATCATCCATATCGCAATTCAATTCCAAGTCGATTGAAAATTACACAAAATTAAATGGGCATTTGCAGTCCAATCTATAGAGCCCAACAAAAACCTGTCAAATATCAGTACTTTAAATTAGAGTATGTTAAAATGTTGAGCTGGACTGGCCCAAATCACCCCTAATCCCAACTACGCGGTGTAAGAAAAAAAAAAAAAAAAAAAAAGAGAGAGAGATATTATCACCCACTATACCTTTGACCACCGTTCTTTTCATTTTTGTCTTGATCCATAATTTTTTTCAAAAATAACCTTCCATGTTTCTATTTACCAACTTCAGCGTTTTCCGTGTTTTCATTTTTTTTAGTAATTTTTCCAGTAATTTTTTTTACCTATTTATTATTTTTGAAGTCATTTTTAATTAAAGTTAATTATATATATTTAATTAATTTTGTATATTTTAAATAATTTAATTTTATATTCTAAATAAAAAAAATTAATTTTGAAACTTACCATTATTTAAAATAATTATTTAGAATATAGTAATTAAGCTAATTAAACTAAAAATTACTCATAGTTTCCAATAATTATTTTTTCATAGTTACTTAAAATATAAAAATTAAGCTAATTAAACTAAAAATTATCCATAGTATTCAATAATTATTTTTCAATAAAAACAACAAAAAATTATGAAGTATATCAAATAACTTATTATTTTTATTATTAATGTTGATAAAAGTAAAAATTTCATTTATGACCTTAATTTTATTATTAGCAATGAAAAAACTGAAAAAACAATAAAAATCAATAATTGCAATTTTTTGTTGTTTTCAGTTGTTTTTATTGTTTTTGTTTGTCTATTTTTGTTGATTTATTGTTGATTTTTGTTAGAAATTAAAAAAGTAACAACAAAAAATAATAAAAAATTATGGAATATATTAGAAATTATTATTTTTATCATTAATAATAATAAAAGTAAAAATTTTATTTATGGCCTTAATTTTATTATTAATAGTAAAAAAACTGAAAAAACAATAAAAATCAACAACTGTAAAATTTTGTTGATTTCTGTTATTTTGTTGTTTCAGTTGTTGTTTTTTGTTGTTTCCGTTTGTTGATTTTTGTTAATTTTTGTTTTTTAAAAAAACAACAAAAAAATTATTATTTTTATTATTAATACTAATAAAAGTAAAAATTTTATTTATGACCTTAATTTTATTATCAATACTAATAAAAGTAAAAATTTTTGTTGTTTTTATTTTTTCGGCATTTTTTTTATGTTACAAATAAATCATAAGGATCATAAACATGTTACATATTAATAATCAATAAGTATCAAATAATATTTAAAAAAAACTTGTTAGACATTTTATTAAACAAATCAAAGTAAAAAAAAATAAAATCTTTATTCTTTAAGAATATATAAAAGAGAAAAATTTTGTTTATTGCTTGATTTTACAACAATTGAAGATATTTAGTTCATAATCATTCATTTGGAAAAAAAAATGTTGAGCAAAAAAAAATGTTGAGAAAAAAATGAAGACAATACCTTAAAAATAAAAAAAAAAGTTGAGAAAAAAAAGATGAAGACAGTAGAAAAAAATATTGAGAAAAAAAAAAGATAAAGACAGTACAATAAAAATATAAAAAAATGTTTAGTAAAAAAAATGTTGAGAAAAAAAAAGACGAAAAAAATAGAAAAAATATTAGAAAAAAATTTTGAGAAAAAAATAGATGAATACAGTAGAAAGCAAAAAACGTTAAGGAAAAAAAAAGAAAGAAAATAAAAATGTTGAGAAAAAAATAGTATAAAGCAAAAAAAATAAGTTGAAAAAACAGTAAAAAGGCAATAAAAAAAATATTGAAAAAAAAACTCATAAAATAAGGATAAAAATGAAAGTGATATATATTTGAAAGAAAAAAGTTAGGAAAGTTAGTTTTGAAAAAGGAAAAGTCATTTTTGAAATTTTTTTGGTCAACGCCACTTTTGAAAATTTTTTTCTCTTTGGCTTATTTGTGAAAACTTCCCAAAAAAAAAATCAAATTAGAATCAAACCAAACTAATCAAATTGAATTAAAAATTATGATTAGCCGAATATTTGGTTTAGATTTTCTTTTTACTTTTTGATTTTTTGTTTCAATTACAGTTTTTTATTTTAAAAAACTGCATTCTCGATTAACCGAACTGAATATAATATAATATTTTTAAAATATATAATTGTTATATTTAATTATTAAATTTTTAAAATATTTATATTATAAAGTTGAATTAAAATAATCTCTGTTTATCACGTTAAAAAATTATATTATTATATAAGTTAGAAATTAATATAAAATTTAACGGTTAAAATAAAAAATTCAAACCAATTTTAAATAATTAACTGATAATCAATTAACCATTTAAAATGATTTTGGTTTAGGTTTTACTTATAAATACAAATTATAAATATTACTTTTAGATAGTATCAAGATTTTTTTTTTTTTTTTTTTGAAGCAAGATAGTATAAAGATTTAAAAATTGCTAAAAACGAAAATATTGTCTATAATATGCTTTAATTGTATTGATAGAACACTTCTAATTAAAGTATGATGATCTCTTCATTTGACATTAATTCCTTGGTTGTATGTAACACTAAGAACAAATATTTTAAAATTTTCAAAAAATAAGATTGAAACTCAGATATATGATGCAAAAGAGCACAATCTCTATATAAAAAGCCACATAAATCTTTATTAAAAATATTTTTAAAAAACTGAATATGAAGATTAAAAAAGAAAAATCAAGAAACATAAAAATAAGTAAATCAAATTTAAGAAAATAAAAAAAATAAAAGAAAAATATTAATCTAAAATAATTTAAATATTTATAATTTAACACTTTATTATATTGTTAAAAAACATTCTCATATAACTATTTTCTTTTATAGTGATTAAAAAAAATACACCCTCACAAAATAGTTTTTATTGATACATAATAAGAGTTTAGAGAATTTATAAACCCACTAATTAAGAAGAAAAATATATAGTTGTATTAGCTTTTTTTTGAAACTCAAAGATAGGAAATTTATTGAGAAATATCAGACTGTAAAACATCAACTAAGAAATGGGGGGCAACAGAACCCCAAAAACTAAGGCCATGCATAGAAACAGAGGCTCTAACTATAGAATGAGCCGCTTGATTCACTAACCAACGAATGAAGGAGATCCTTGAATTAGGAATATCTTTTAAAAGACAATAACAATCATTAATAATCAAACCAAAAGGAGAACTATCTGCAGATGTCGAATTAATAGCCTGAACCACTCCAAGAGCATCAGCTTCAATATCCACTGAATCCAAATTAAGCTCCTTAATCCATGTGAGGGCTTCACGCACACTACAAGCTTCAGCCATAAGAGGATAGAGATTATTACATTCTTTCCAATTACTCCGAACACCCACTAGACCACCTGTATGCAATCTAATAATGCAGCCAAAGCCCATTCTGTTGCAGTGCTAGAAAATCGTTGTATCTGTGTTGCATTTTAGCTAACCTTCATCTAGGGTAGACCATCGAGCTTCTACATTTTTAACAGAGACTTGAGTACTTTCAAAACCGTCATTAATCATCTATTGACAGATGGTTTGATTTGATCCAAGAGCGAAAGCCCAATAAAAATCCAACAAAATGAGTCTGAATAGTGTAAAGCTCGGTTGTTCCTCCTTTAATGACCAGTGGCTCAAAAAGAGTTTTCTGATGAGCCACTAAAGTGGTGTGCCTTAATACTAAGGCAGTGTCTTAGCACTAAGGCGGTACCTCTTAACGGTGTTGAGCTGTTTTTAAAATAATAAAAAAAATACGTTGTAGCATGATTTTTTATGCCTGTTAGCGTGGGAGATCGTTGCTAACATGGTAGAGAACATTGGAAAAGTTAAAGGAATTTTTTGAACAGAAAAAAAAAATTATAGGGGATTAAAAAGGAGAATCAGAGAAGTTTTGGAGTGGGGATTTTCTCAGCGACATAAAGAAAGAACACGGAAAAAAAAACAGTAAGAGAAACAAAGAAAAGAAAAAACAAAGAGACAGAGGGGAAACAAAAAAAAAGCCACTGAGAAAGGAGAGAACTAAGAAAAAAATATTGAAAAAAGGACAAAGAGAGAATTGAAACCAAAAGATGAAGAAACAAAAAAGAGAGAATAGAGGCATTTGAAGAAAGCAAAATCCATAGATAGGAGGAACAAAATAGTAAAAGCTTTAATCTCACAAAAGAGAAGATCATGGGTTTTATATTTTCTAGTGCTCATCACAGATAGTTGAACAATTATGAGGGTCAGAAATAGGGAGTTAAGCCAGTATTAAAAGTAGTAAAGTCCTTCTTTCATTTCTTTGATTTTCTTTCATTTTGAATATATATATATATATATTTTTTTTTCCAACTAGAAAATATAATTAAACAGGGCAAGATTTTTACAACAAATATAAATTCTACCAAAAAATATTGCTTTTACAAGATACATCATAAAAGAGTAGAAGAAGAAAACATCAAAAAATAAAGAAAATAAAGCCACAAACACATAAGTACATTGGTGCTGCATTAAGAGGATGTATAATTTGGCAAATAAAAAAGGCAACTTCTGACTTGGAGGAATTTGAACTTTGGATGGTAAACCGAACCAATACTATAGCATCCTCAGCAAACCAATGAGTGTGGCAAAACCCAATTTTCAAATTATTAAGAAAATCTTGAATAATGGGTAAACCAAATCAAGAATTTTCTCAAGGTAAATGTTATCTTCTTCTCTATGAATGCTAGTACAAAGATGATATCTTCCTTACAAACCCACAAATCTCTCATTGAAAGATAGCAAAATTCTTACAAAAAGGAAAGCAAAATAGAGATTTAGCCCTAGATTTAGAAAAACTAACACTTATTCTAACAAAAGAACATAATAAAATAAGAAAGCACATGATCAATTTCTGGCCAAAAATGGCCAGAAATTGATCCCCACAGTCAAGGAGAACAAGAGGAAGAAACCGTACCTAGAGAGAAAAAATGCTAGAGAAGAGTCTAGAGAGAACTTATAAATGCCTTTCCTTATACTATTTTGAGTAATTTTACAACATGATGTCTTGATAAAATGAATGTTATGTGGAGTTACATGATTGAGTTAATACAATTTTGATACTTGAATTCATACATTTCTACCTACAATAAGCTTTTTAGGAGAGTGTTTTAATTTTTTTAATTTATTATAAGTCTGGGTGTACTAAGGCGACACCTCTTTGATGAGGCGCTGCCTTAATATGCTATGGCGATGTTAGTTCACATTAATGTTCAAATCAGAGATGTATGGCCCTTGGTTCATAGCCTTACCCAATAGAAAATCCCTGACAAACTCTTTTGTTCGTTGGTTAGAAGCCATCAGCCCCAAATTTTAAAAGATGCATGCACTTCTGTCACCAACCAGAGACGCCCCTTCTCAACTACATGTAGGGGTTCACAAGGTCCAAGACTTGCTCTCTAATAAAGAGAGGGATTCAGGATGTTCGCTGCCAAATCTTGAAGGTATAACTTCCAAAATGGCAGAATTCAGCCTTGGATAGAGAATTCCATTAGGTCAAGTAATCCCACGTGAAGTTGTAGCTTTCAGAGCTAATGGAAAGGAGCAAAACTCCTCGGGGGAGAAGGAACTCCAAAGGTCACTTAGCAAGCTAATTGCAAGCCCACCCAAAAGCAAATATCAAAGCCCAACGATAGAAACCCAACAAAGCCCAAGCTCTCCTCTTGGTCAAGAACTGGTGATGAACTCAACCACTAATGAAGAGAGCCCAAGAAAAAAACGGGCTCATCCGGAAGCAAAAATTCCAGCAAATCCTCCTTGGCAACATTCAGAACAGCCCTTCACCAAGAAAGAACCAGGTCAAGAAGCACAAGCTGAAAACCCTAGCAAGGAATCTCTCTCTGAGCAATGAAGTAACAGGTCCAAACAATACTGAAGATGCAAAAAAAGATATAGACGAGAAAGAACCTGGAGTTGCAGGCCTTCTTGAGGGAGTTAGCCAGCTGTGAAACTTGTCTTAATTTGATGTTTTCTTTTTGTTTTTTGATCTCACTAACTGAACATTTTCTTTTTACTTGTTATTAAGTTAGTTAGTGGTTGTCATTCCTATTTACTTTTACATAGAATGTTATTAGTAAAGTAAGGTTTGTGACACCCATGATATATATCCATAGTTCCTAGAGCTTGCCTCCATTTTGTATGGCCATTGGCCTTCTTTTAATGCAATTTTCTTTTCAAAAAAAAAAATGTTATTAAGGCGATGCTTCATCGCGGCCTTTGTATAGTCAGAAAATCTTGGACGTAGCTGCCTAAGTTCTGTCGGTGTCTTCTTATTTATATTATTTGTAACTTTATTTCAAAGAATCTCGTAATGCTTTGTTAGTTGTAATAGTTGTTTTCAACAATTTTGCATCTTTTATTTTCATTTATTTTAAATTTGCATGTTTAATTTCAGTTCACTCTGCCAGACTTATTTTATGCATTTATATGATTAAATTGTTAATAGCATTTTTATTATTAAGTGGGATTTTACAATTGTATTTCTAAGCAATTTTAACTTCAGCATAATTTCTTTTACTATTTTGTTGAATATGAGTAAAATTAGGCTTATATTTTTGTGTGTTATTTTTATCTAATGTTTATTTTATTTTTGATATTATTTTTTCTATTAACTAATTATTTGTCTTCTTTGTAGGTTTTATTTTCTAAGGACTAATTAAAAATTTAATTTCAGGATGATGGAATATTCAGTAGCATTCTAGCTATTGAACAATTAAATTTATTTGTTTATTTAATTAATTTCAGCTTTAGTTTAGCATTTATTTTTATAGTGTGCTAAAAGAGTTGTAATCTTTTCTTCTCCTCCATTTCTTTACATGTGCATTAATTATTTATTTATTTGTTTGTTTGTTTATTTTTATTATAATGGATGGATGTATATGATTTATGGTGGATGTTGTGAATCAAATTAAAATTGCATGAAAATGAAATTAATTGTAAACCTGAACTAAATTTTAAAATTAGAAATTATTTGGAGGTAACTGCAATTTGCATATAAATAAAGAAATAATTAAATAATTAAAAATAATAAAATATAAAATACAAATGGAAGCCAATCGTAAAGTTGGGTAAGTATTTCAAAAGTTTATACCTAGTTTTCAAATTCAGTTTCTAAGGACAGTTGTTGAGGTCTCCGCGAGATCCAGTTGTTGTAAAATGTGTTTCGGATTTCATTCAGATAACGACTACCATCTCAGATCTAGGTTTCATAGTTCAAATTGTATTTCCTAATGAACTCTAAATCTACACAGTACCATAATTGCTAAACACTTAAATACACTAAATCCACCATCTACATCATCCTAGATCATTAATCTTGTAATTATTCAGGAGAATAATATAAAATAAAATAAAGAATGAAATTGGTCCCTCTACAAAGTTTTCATTATCAAACAAAACATATGGTATAAAAGCCTGGCTGTCATGGACCTTCTTAGGCAATAGCCATTTTATTTATTTATCTTATTCATTTGCTTTATTTATTTATTTATTTTATAAATGGCAACGTGCAAAAATTAGCCTCGCCATAGAGCAAAAACCCTATCAACTTGCACAAAATGCTTTTGTACCAGCTTGCATATTTTTTTCAAGACCATGTTGAGCAAGTTTGGCATTGTTATTTGTCAAGGAACACAAAGACGTATGTTTATTATTTTGCAACTACGAAATATTTTTATACCTATCAAATATTTTCACACCGTATTTAATATTTTTTACCTTAATATGAATAGTTACTGTATTAGTCATGTTAGTGTAAGAGAGGGAGAGGAGAAAGGATCAATTCTTGATCATTTAGATTCCTGTCAAAATGCAATGTCACTATTTTTTTTAACTAGTACAAATAATTAATTTTCAATACCATAAGAGCTAGAGAGAGGGATGAGAGTTTCAAACCATACTCTCCTCAAATGAATATCTATACATTTTATCACTTGGTGGGACTACTCATGAGGAACATATGATTACTTACTTCAATCAAAAAATATGAATGACAAGTTTTGAAATTAGTACCATATTCATATTTTGTTATTGATTTTTTTTAAAAGAAAAGATATGAACTATACATTAATTAAAAATTAAAAATACATTTCAATAAATAAAAAATTAAAATTAAGAAATGCCAACATAAATTCAATATGAACTCTCAATTAAATCGTGAAATTGTTTGGTTTTATTTTTTAATCGCTTTGATAAAGTTATTTCAATTTGTAACTTAACAATCCGTTCAACAATTTAAATGCTCCATTCCTTAGCATTGACTAACTATAAATCAACTTTTTCTTTTTTAATTGAATCCCAATGCAGACTTATCAATAAAAATTTTACAATGGAGAGAAATATAGAATTCATAAAATTTAAATACATAACCTTCTATTATAAAATATTTTAGGGGATATTACATAAAAAAAAAAACCCTAACCTTTGGGGTACATTCATATTAAACTCTATCCAATTTTTTTTTTAAATATAACCACAACCTTTGAAATGTTATAAAAAAAGCCGTCCTTGGATGACTGTACTAGTAATGCTGAATTTTTTGTTGAAATTTCATATACCTAGTATGCTGATTTTTTTTGTTGTAATAACTAAGTTGCACTTTTATCTGTCCAAACAGCATACTAATCCAAAATGAAACACTCAATTGGAGGGGAGAAAATATCAATTTGGAGGCAAATGCATCGGTTTCATCTCGTGTTATCAGTACAGTCATCCAAGTAGGCCCCATAGATCATAAAAAAACAGTTTTATCTCCTGTTACCAGTTTAGTCATCCAATGAGGGCTTTTTTTTATAACGTTTTAAAGGTTGTGATTATATGTAAAAGAAAAAATTAGATAGGATTTTATTTGAAAGTATCCCAAAGATTGAAATTTTTTATGTAATTTTTCCAATATTTTAATATAAAAGCTTAATGGTACCTTACACACACACGTACCAAAGATTCATTAAAAAATGTTGCAAGTTATGTTTTTTTTTTTTTTTTGCAAGTTGTGTTTGCCAATCAAAAAGTTTGTTCTTTTCTTCCTGTTAGAGGAATATTAATATTGTTATACATTACTCAATAGGTAATCACAGCTTTTTCTTACCCTAAATGATTAATTTTTTTTTATAGAAAATAAACCCAAAAATAATGGATAGTCCAAGCATTCCTTTTCAAGCAAGATTCATTCTCTTGCCCCCAAATTTTATATTTTTCTTGAGATTATATCACGTAAATTTTTTTTTCAAAATTTAACCTTATGAAATTTTACAAATTAAATTTCATTAACAGCCCAAAACTACATTACGATAGCATAATTTTAAATTCGGATGTTTCAATTGTATTTCAAAAAAAAAAATACTTTTGTTGGAGAAAATATAATTATTTTAATTTTAAAAAACGTGAAAAAAAAGCTAAACCCTAATTTCTAATTTATTAAGTTTTTTCTAAATATAATAATTTTAAAATTATTTGAATTCTTGATCTCTACTTCTCTTTAACACTGTTTCAATTTCATCAACCGGCAATGTCATGAAATAATTGTTGGTTCCACTGTTATTGTTTTGTGATCTAATAGGGTGTTTTGTTTTAACTGTTGGAATGTAGCTGATAATTGTTCTTCAATTCCCAACAACTAGAAAAATTCATTTGGCTAATTTTTTAAGAAAGAAGTTGGTAGCTATTGATACCCAAAAAACATTAGTTTATATAAACTCCTATTCTATCAACTATCAACAACAATTTAATCAAACAGATCCAAAAAATAAATTCATAACCGCTACATTAAAATCAAGCGTATAAATAGAATTCATAATATAATTATATTTAATTAATGGTTGAATTTTTTTTATAATTTTTATTGTTTTATTTATGTTGAACTAAATTGCTTAAAATTTAGTTCTTTCTAAATACTGATGATTTAAAAATAATTAGCCAGTGAGAATAGTCAAGTGATAATTTCTCTCTAAAAGCATCATGAGGTGTAGAGCTCGAATTTTACCGTTGTCCATTTAAAAGAGAAGGATTATCCTCTATTGTGTAGTCTTTCGATGCTTATGTCAGATGACATCCCTATTAGAAAAAAAATAATAATCGAATTATGAATAAAGATTAATGAGTAAGAAATTTAATTATGAGATTTTTTTATAAGTATGAATTAGCTTTAATAAATAAGAAATTTAGCAAAGCTTATGTAGGGTATTTAGGTATGTAATTGCGTAGAATTGATTTGTAAATTATTTAAAATTAATTTAGAAAACGATTAAATTACTTTTAAAAAATTTAAAATTATTTTAATAATAAATGAGTTGAGTTTAATTTGATTAATAAGTTAAATTTAGACTTTTTAATATTTGACTCAGCATGTTTACTAATTTAATTAAATTTGTATATATTTATTAGTTTATTTTTTAATTTAATTATATTGATATCATATCAAATCAAATTGAGTTAAGTTCAAATTCAAGTAAAATTTAAATTTTTTGGATTTATATATTTTGAAATTTCATAACATTATATAATTAATTAAATCAAATTGAATTGAATTTGAATATAAAAATTATTTAATTTATTCAAGTTTAAAATTAAATATATTTAATCAAGTTTGAGTTAAATTTCAAAACTTGAATTTATAAAAATATTTTATATAAATTTTTATTTTATGTAAAATAAAATTACAAAAATAAAATTTTATAAATATCGGCTCAATAATATTTATATAAAATGTCGGATTAGTTTACGTCATGACGATCGCAACAAAATTCTGTACACGTGTTGTCTTTTAACTAACACACTACAGGTGGGCCCAACATCGTTAAAGTGCGCCCACACCGGCGTTCATTGAGACACTACTGTACTATATCGGTTCCCCCAGTTACATTAATGTTGTTGGGAAATTCTAACGTGTAAACAGCTTTTTTTGGCAGTCGTCATCTAAATCCTAATACAACACTTCTAAGTTCTCAGTTCTCACCATCCCTAATTTAACGGCTGAAAAAAGTTTGCTATTTTGTACAACTCTACCAATCATCTTCTGCCATGTCATCAGTCACAATGCTCAACTATAGAGTTAAATGGAGAAATTATAATATGGAAAATGATTCCTGTCGCTAACAGCAACAGGAATAGTGGTGTCCCTGGAGAGGGTAAAGACCATTTTATCCCCCTTTGTTTTATTTTTTTTTTCATTTCATTATTAAAATAAAAAATTTTTACAAGTTATGGGTGTTTAAATTTTTACACGACGGATTCACTCGTGTGCAATTAGGTTTTAGATTCAAAAAAAAAATTTTCCTAAAAGAAATTTTTTTTTTTACAGACTACAGATGTTTAAATTCTCGCACGACTGGTTCATTCGTGTGCAATTTAGGTTTTAGATTTTTTTTAAAAAAAAAATTTATAAATTACGAGTGTTTAAATCCTTGCACGACGGGTTCACCTGTATGTAATTAGGTTTTAGATTAAAAAAAATAATTAAATTTCAAAAAATAAATAACAAAAAAAAGGGGCCAAAATCGTCATTTGGCCCCCATTATTTTTGTCTTCTAGCTACCCGCGTATGTCGCGGGTAGCGACACCTATCGGTGTCCTTATAATATATTGTCAGTATACTTTTTTTTTTTTTTTAAGAATATTGTCATTATACTTTTAATAACCGTGATTTCATGTAGATGGAATAACAAACCAATAATAATGTAATATATTGCAAAAGAAAAAAAAACTATCTATATTCTTATTTTGATGGAATAAAATTACTCATATTTTTATTTTGATGGAAAAAAATTTCATCAATGAAACATGTATGTAACCATATATCATATTTTTAGTGATTTGTTATTCCAATTAGATAAATTGGCATAAAATTACCGTTGCATATTATAATTTATCGAGTTAAATCTCAATAACTAATTCCAATTATTAACCAAGCGTCCGTAGGTTAAGGTTGGATCGTTACTTTTTCCCTTATTCAAAAAGTCTAGAATAAATATATTTTTTCATGTATATGTAGTATAATTAGTTAGCATTTATTATACTTTTACTTTTAAAAATTAAATATCTAATCATAATCACTTTTAGCACAAATTTTTTTAGAATTATAAGTTATTTTTAAAGTAATGATATGTGATATAATTTATTAATTTTAAATTAAATCTAATTAAATTATTTAATTTTTAATTTAAATTAATTGATTTTAATCTAATTATGGAAGTTTAATATGGATGAACTTATATTTTTTTAGAAATAGAAATAAGTAGTATTTTTCAATAGTTAAAAATCATTAAAAATTTATAATTAAAAATAATTCAATTAAATCTATTTAATAATTAATATGTCAAAATTAAGGTTCATATGTGTCTATAATAATGATGTCTTGTTTAAAACATCATAATCCCAATTGCAATGATTAATGTGGAAAAACATAGAGGTAAGTTGGTAGATTAAGAGTATCTCTAATAGTATTATTTATTTTAAAGAGTATTTTTTGCTTAATAAAGAGCATCTTAAGGAATTTTTAAATGTAAAGAGTGAAAAAATTTGTACAACTTCAATAGATTCTTTATATTTTTAATTTTTATTTTACTTTATCCAATAAACATTAATGCTTAATTTTTTTCTCCTTTATTTTTTACAAGATTTCCCTTTATTTATTTAAATTTTTTCTTTCATTTGATGAAAGAGAAAATTATTTTTAATAAATAAATAAACATTAATTAATATTTTGTATGGGGAATTGAAATATTTTAGAGTAAAGAGTGAGGTTTGACTCTCTACATGTGGAGAGTCAAACTAACTCTTTACGCTAAAATAAAAATATAAAGAGTGTATTGGAAACTATTTTTTTGGTTTCACTCTTTAAAATAAAGAATTTTACTTAAATAAAGAGTTTATTGGAGATGCTCTAAGTATCCATGAATATATATATATATAGGAAATAAAAATATGAATCAGATTTATAATCTTAAAAAATTTTAAAATAATTTTTTTTATTTCTAAACTACTCAAACTTTGTGGTCTATAACAATATTACTAATAATTTGTCATCGTATATATTAGTAATAAAATTGCTATTTGATAATTTTTTGTTAGTTAAATTGCAAAGTGAGTTTGAGTACATTTTCAAGCTTGTGCCTAATTTAATTCAATTTAAATATGTATATTTTCATATATAGTATAAAGTTTTTATTAAAATATTATTTTTAAATTTAATAATAAAATAAAAATATTTTAAAAGTGAATTTCATAATTTGACTAGCAAATATTGTAGTAGATTAAAAATTAATATAAGTGGTAAAAAAATAGTTACTATGGTAGTTGAATTAATTTGATTTGAACATGATTTAATGTCCTTGTTATATTTATCCTTGTGTTATCCACCCTTTATCACATTGCCATCCTTCCTCCTCCCATCTCTAGATTTTTCAACTTGAAGACAAATTTTACTTCAACAAATGCTCAACTTCCCCATTGTTTGTATTATTATTTTTCACATGAAGCTTTCACTTACCATTACAACACCTACAACCCAATCTCTAATCCTTTCACCACCATTAATCATGTAGGGCCAAAAGCACATTCACTTCCTATTTCAAATAGAACATTCACCTAGAACGTAATTGATTATTATTTTTGCTTAATGATATGAATATTTGGAGAAGGATCCTCAAACCTAATGTATGCATTATGAGGTAATATTTATAATAATAATAATAATAATAATAGCAATATTATTGTTTCTCTAATTTTTGGTTTTTGGGTGCGTGCCAAAAGATTGTTGTGAAATTTTGCGAGTGTGCCAAAGGAGAAATTCTTCAAAATAAAAACCTGACTTCTTTTCAGACGGATTGTAGATTCTAAAACTCTTTTACCACAATTTGTTTGGATTTCAAAAAGATGAAATTAAATTTAATGGAAAATTGAGCTCTTGAAAAATAAAAAAAATTGTATTTGACTGGAATTTAGTACAAGCTGAATAAAAGATGATTTGTGCTTTGAAACTAACAAGGAAATACTGCTGTAAACTAAAATTTTGTGCTGAAGCTAAAATTTGTTGATGATGATTATTGTCGGTGTTGTGTTGATGATTGGAGTGTGTGTTCTTATTTGTGTTCCTCCCCTTGCTTTTATAGGCGTTATTTACTTGCAGGATACTTCTCTCATTTATTTCTCCAGCTCAAGAGTTTCTACTGTTCTTGGAAAAATAAATTCACATAACTCCACGCGCAACCTTCATCACCAAGCTCTCTAGAACCCTCTGCCTTAGTGTTTAAACTGCACTGTTTATGGGCCGGACTTTTTCACTTATTTTTGGACTTTAGAAAATTTTAATTAAATCAAATTGGGCTGTTAAATTAATGGCTTTAATATTTCAGCTTAAAAATTTCAAATATGGCACAAACAACTACTAGTAATATTGATTCCTTTTTTTTCAATTGAACATATAGTTTTTAGTTTAATGCATTATATTAATTTTAAATTCATGGTCAGATACATATAATTTCTGTTGAAATTAGAAAATTATAAAATTCTAAGATTTGATTTAATTTTGATCAATTATATAGTTAAAATATAATATTAAAATAAAATCATTTAAAAATTTGAAGAATACGTTAAAATTGAAACCTTTTATTTGCAAAAAATTACAACATATATCTTCTTAAAAATCATTAAATATGTATAGTTTACAATTAAGGTGAAATCTAATTAGAATTGAAATTGTGAAGAAAAATAATCATGCAAAAAATTGTTCACTAATATACTTTAATTGATCATTTATATCTTTAAATTACATATTAATATATAGTAGGAATGAAAGTAAAATATTGAATTTAAATTTCTTTATTACTAATATCGGCTAATATGAAAAATTACTTTTTGTATAGTTCAAAGATCTCGGGCTTTAAACTTTAAATAGTTAAATAAATTATACTTAAAATAGTCTATTCTTTATGTTTAGATTTTAACTAATCAAATTCGTGTTGGTGTCAAATTATTAGTTTTAGAACCTTAAATTGCATGCATTTGTACATTTTAAATAGCATTTAGTATAGAAAAACATATAGAAATAGATACTTTTAAGTTTTCTTTGTTTTTGATAGGGAAAAGAAGTTAAGAGGTGATTTGGTGGAGAAAAGAAGCAAAAGAAGAAGAAAGGAGCATAGTAGTAGCAGAGCAGTGTTCTGCTGTAATCGTGGTTGTATGTATGACCGCGGGAATGCCAAAAATGTCAGCCCCCAAGTGATTCGAGCCTGTTGCGATCGCGGCTAGATGCGCGCGATCGAGGATTCCTACAGCCAATTGCTTCTATTGCGAGCGTGGTTCATGCCCAATCGCGACCCTTTCACTAAGATGCTTCTGTTGCCAGCGCAGCTTGTGCGCCATTGTGACACTCAACCTTTGCAGAAGAGCCCTTCTTGCATGTTTCCAGCACATAACATGCTGAGGTGTACTAATTTAGAGAAAAATCTAAAGGAAGGTAAAAGGGCATGTTCTAAAAGAGACTAAAAAGGACAAAAGGCCACAAATTACTTGGGGAGGAGGACACATTCTACACATATACTCTCTCACACACAAGAAGAGAAACACCATACAAGCAAAGGGAAGAAGAAGAGGAAAGAGGAAAAAAAGAAGCTGAAGGAAAGAGACTCATTTGAAGATTCAAGCTCATTTGGATAACATTTCTCTATCTCTTTCTAATTTTTATCTCTTGTTTGTAATTTGAATATTGAATGATGGTTTATTTGGCCATGAGTGGCTAAGTTCTTTTATGTTGTTGGGATTTTGGAAACTCATTTGAATTAATTTCTTTTAGTAGAAATTGTTCTTGTTTATAATTGTATATTGTGTTTGTTGAATAAGTTGAGTGTTGTATTGTGGCCAAATGCAACATTTGTTTGAATCTATGCATTGAGAAATGGTGGATTCAATAGATCCACAAATACTTGTTAGATTTATCAATGACTTGAGAAAGCTTGAGTAAATCTAATCCTCTTTAAGTTTGCTTATTGCCTTTCAAGTTTAATGTTGTCTTATTGTATGGCGATGATGAGCCATATTCTGAGATTTAATTAATGTTTGTTTGTGAGATTAGCTTTACTCGAGAGAGATTGCTAATTGGTTTATGAAAGCTTAAGGTGTGCATTAAAACTTGAATTAATCTATTAATTGACTTGAGGATAATGTGGTGCATAATTTTCCAACAACATGTCTTTCCCATTGATTCATTTCCTTTATTAGTTTGGTTACCACAAGCCTGATTTACATTCCTTAGTTCATTCATTATTTTAGTTATTAATTTGCTTTAATCAAATTACAATTGCTAGCTCTAAACATATACAATTAAGATTGATAGGTGTTTTTTTTTTTTAAATTTGAAGTTTCAAAAGAAACAGAGGAGCACCAGCACCGCTGGGAATACAAGGAAGACAAAATGAGGGCCTCACCATCTAAGAAACCTAATAAGGCCAAAGTGAATACTCAACAGTAAACACTAACCAAGCTGCTCAAGCACAGCAAAACTAAACAAACGAAACAGAACAAAGGGAAAGACTAAACTACAGCTCAACTATGCAAATAGAAAAACAAACACATTAAGCATAAAAATCAATAGTGTCTTTCTGCAAAATTCTCATAAAATCTAAGGGGATGTTGCACCATATATTACCCTGTTGAAATAGAAAATCATGTCTTGATAGCCAGTCCGCAGCGACATTTGCATTTCTGCTAATGGCTTGAACACAGACATTGCTCAGTTGTCCATTATCTTTAATGATCAGCAGAATATCTTCAATAATGGCTTTGAGGTCCCATTGTATCTCTTCCAGGCCTTTAACTTGAGCTTCCGATATTGCCTCCACTACTATACGAGCATCTATCTCAATAATGGAATCACATAATTAGTGGTGGCTGTTGAAAATGACAGCTTTTTTAACTGCTATTGCCTCAGCAGCTTCAACCGTTCCACAGTTGACCTTTTTTTGCATACGATGCTATAACCTTTCCTTCATAGTTTCTGCATATGAATGAACATTGGGCTGATTTGATATTTTTATTGAAGCTGGCATCACAGTTGAATTTATACTTTCTTGACGAAGGAGGCCGCCAAGCTTGGATGTTCTGATTCACTCTCTGTTGAACCAAGTCTGGAAGTTGACAGTTTTCTATCCATTCGTTCCACTGCTCACTGCTTTTAGCTATCACTTTCCGTGATTCATAAGAGTTACCTTTTAATATCTCCTCATTTCTATGTTTCCAGATTTGCCAACAAGTGACAATTGCCAATTCCAATCTGTTCCCATCTTTATCTCTGTTTAAACATTGAATGGCTTCTCTCCACCAAGCCTTGAAAGAAAAATTCTCGATCGCATATGGTCTGAAACCCAAAGAAGATCCAAACCACACTCTCAAAGCTTTTGGGCAGAGAAACAGCACATGCTCCATGGATTCCGATTGCATGTCGCAAATCTGGCAGGTTGAATCTTGTGAGCAGTTTCTCTTCATTAGGTTGACTTTAGTTGCTAGGGCATCACGACAACATCTCCAAATAAAGACTTTTAGTTTTGTTGGCACTTTAAGGTCCCAACATCTCCAAATAAAGAATTTTAGATTGATAGGTGTTTAGTACCAATCCCTGTGGAAAACAATACTTTACTCACTTCTATATTACTTGTTGATCCGTGCACTTTCGAATATCAACAATTCGATATGGGCAGAATTACAACGACAATAAAAAATTTTCAAAAACTAATTTAACGCAACTGTATATATTTTGACTTAAGATAATCTTATTATATTTATATATAAAAATAGCAAATTATTTTTTTATTAGATCTAGAGATTAAATTGTTTTATTTTTATAAAATAGATAAAGTCAAATGTATTTTGATATAAAAATTCAACGGAAAAGTTAATGGAGATATTTAAATATTAACGGAAATTAAAATTGAGAAACATGAAAATCCAATTTATTAAATAAGATGAAGGAATGTGTGAATTAGGTTAAATTTCAGGGAGTAAAAAATAATTTGCTCTAAGAAAGGAGGAGGTGTATGCACTCAAAACATGATGGCGAGTGAAAAAGGAATATTCAAATAAGAAAAAAAAAATAATAATAACAATTAAGCATTGAAATGTATCCACATCATTAGTATCATTTATCATCAAAAAAATCAAAAAACCAAAATAAAATATTCAAAACATCTCCTTCTTTCACTCTCACTGATCACCACTACTTCTCACTCACTCACTCACATCTCTACCACACCACCTCTCTGCTTCACTTCCCATTTTTTGTTGCAGAGAGACCTTAAAAACAACACCAACAATAAAAATGGCCTCATCCATTCCCCATTTTACCCCCATCACATTCACTTTTTTACTCCTATTCCTCTCCTTCTCCGCAGCCCCTTCTCTCGCCATTAACATCACCACCCTTCTTTCTTCTTACCCTGACTTCTCCTCCTTCACTGCTCTCCTTTCCTCCACTTCTTTATCTGCTGACCTCACTCAACGCTCTTCCCTCACTCTTTTAGCTGTACCCAATTCGTATCTTGCGTCCTCTTCTGTCGTCGACTTCACGCGCCGCCTTTCCCCTTTCGCCCTCGCTGACCTCCTCCGTTACCATGTTCTTTTGCAGTACTTTTCTTGGTCGGACCTTCAACAGATCCCTCCTTCCGGGGTTCTTGTCACTACCCTTTTTCAGACCACGGGACGGGCATCTTCTAATTCTGGTACTGTCAACATTACCAGAAACCCTGTCTCTAACACCATCACTATCAATTCTCCGTCCCCATTTTCATCGTCTAATGCAACTGTGTTGTCTGTGGTTAAAAACCTTCCCTACAATATCTCCATTCTCTCCGTTAATTCGCTTCTGGTTCCGGATGGATTCAATCTGATGGCCTCCGAGACTCGACCTCCATTGGGTCTGAATATAACCAAAGCTTTGACTGATGGGCATAATTTTTTTGTAGCTGCATCCATGTTATCGGCTTCTGGGGTTGTTGATGAATTCGAAGCTGACGAAAGGGGTGCTGGAATCACTCTTTTTGTCCCAACTGATGCTGCGTTTGCAGATCTGACAGGGACTGTTAATTTACAGTCATTACCAGCAGATAAGAAAGCTGTAGTCTTGAAATTTCATGTCCTGCATTCGTATTACCCATTGGGTTCTCTTGAATCAATTGTGAACCCAGTTCAACCCACATTAGCCACAGAAGCCACCGGAGCCGGTAGCTACACTCTCAACATATCGAGAGTTAATGGGTCAGTGGCGATAAATTCAGGGATAGTTCAGGCATCGGTCACGCAGACAGTTTTTGATCAGAATCCGGTGGCGATATTTGGGGTATCAAAAGTTCTGTTGCCGAAGGAAATCTTTGGGAAGAATTCAATAGTGACTAGTAAACCAGGGAATAATAATAATAATGCAGTAATGGGCAGTGCTCAACCGCCAGATATTTCAACCTCACCGGAAAGTTCACCGGGATCAGACGGACAACCTTCACATCTTTCATCACCGCCAGGTTTTAGAGAAGACATTAAATCTGGAGCTGGAGCTGCCATTAACGATTTACAGACCTTGATTCTTGCTCTGTGTTGTATAGGATTGTATCTAATTGGTATGAGCTTTTATAATTAATGATTTTCTTTTTTTTTTTACTGTTATTATTATTATTTTTTTACTCATGTTGTACACGATGATTGAATTTGGCTGCTAAAGCAGCCATTTTTTTAATTTAATTGTTAATTATATGTCAATGTATCAATAATTTATATAGATATAAGAACAAAAAAAAAAAGTTCAATTATTTCTTTTCGCGCATTTTGATTTGTTTAATGTTTTCTTGTAATGTAAACATTTTCATGGGCTTGGAAGAAAGAAAATGATTCCTCTTTCTTGATTTGTTTTGTTTTCTGACACTGTTGGCATTGTTAACTTGAGTTTTAAGCGTTACAAGACATCATCAACTTTTGTGTAAAGAAATGAAATTTTTTAACTGTTCTTTTGGGTATCAGTAACTGAGAGTAAAAAGATTTGGAATCTTCAATTTGAAGTATAGAATTAGGAACCCAATTTCAGGCGGTTAAAGTTTTGCAGGGTTTCTGGATTGGGAAGGTATTGGAAGAAAGCAAAAGTTGGAACATTTTCAGTTTTGAAACAGAAAAGAATTCCATGGAAAATGCAAGAGTTGTAACTTGTTCTTGTTTTGTTAACAAGTACATAGAGTTTCATTCTTTTTCCAGGAAAATACTGAGGTCGCTTGTTTATTTACAGTACAAAAAAACTTATCTAGCCTGCCTAATTCTAATTCATAGTTTTGTATGAATCAAAAATAAGGTATTGATTATTATATTATTATTATTATCATCATCATTATGGTCTAATTTTTTTTTTCATCAACTATTTAACGCTATTGCAATAATAAGGCGTTAATTTATTTATTTATGGAAAAATTAAATAATTTAAATATTATAATCATGGTTTTGATTCGTAGCGTGCTATATCTTTTTTATTGATAAAAAGGTTAAATAATCTAAACATTAATGAATATACAATAAAAAGTAATTTAGCAGTATATTTTAAATTTTACATTTTAGAATGTATTAGAGAAAAACGACGGGACGCGTTATCACATGAATCAATTCTTAGCTATAAAGATTGCTAATTGCGAGATGATATATTTATAATCCGTGATACTTTAACTAAATAATTTGATGATTAACATAGCCCCTAACTAAACAAGGCAATGAGTTAAGGTGAAGAAACCATGGGCAATTTGGCATTGCTTGCTACTCTAGTGTTTTCTTTCCCTCCATCGAAGGCGGGTAAATCTGGTAGAAATAAATGTTTATGGAGGAAATAGCATTTATGCTAGATTTTAATGGGGTGGGTCAAGGATGAGATGAGATGAGATGAGGTGGTGGTGCAAAAGAAATTGCTGACACTAAGCCTATTAAGAATTTAGAAAAAGTTTTGATAAGTAGTGGATGACAGCATGCACATTTTGATGGGCCCCATTATTGGACGGTGGTGATCAAATCTGATAGAAGTTTTAAGAGTTCTCACAAATCTATGCCCGTTGGATGTTGATTGGACTTTGCCTGCGAATATGCAGTGTACGGCTAGATCTAGTGTGTCCAAATAGCCAATGCCACTTCATCAAGGGAGAGGGGCGGATCTACAGTGCAAGTACACACATTTGCCTATGGTGGATCAGCTTTTGATGAAATGGGTATGGGTCCTTATTTTTATTAAATCAGCTTTTGATCACAAAACGACAAGAAAGTTAATCAAGTAAAAAAGCCAGATTATGCGGTGATCAGCATTGATCATCAAAGAAAATATCTACTGAACTTTTTTTTCCCCATTTTTATGATCAAGCAAGCCCCTTATAGTTTTTTTGGTGCTAAATAATTTTTTTTTTTAGCAATTGGACCACCCATCTTTAGTAATTAAGCACAATAGTAATAATAAATTATAGAAATTATCTAGTTTTATAATAAATAGTTTTGTTAAATAGTAATTAAATTAAGGGGAAATTACATAAGAAAACCCAATCTTTGGGGGTACTTTTAAATAAAACCCTATCTAATTTTTTCTTTCAAATATAACCACAACCTTTGAATTTTTATGAAAAAAACACTTTTTGGAGTACTGTACTGGTAACAGGAGATGAAACCCTTTTTTTATGATCCATGGGACCCACTTGGATGACTGTACTGGTAACAGGAGATGAGACGGATGTATTTGCCCCCAAATTGATATTTTCTCCCCTCCAATTGAGTGTTTAATTTTGGATTAGTAGACTGTTTAGGCAGATAAAAGTGCAACTTAGTTATTACAACAAAAAACTCAACATACTAGGTATATGAAATTTCAACTTAGCATACTAGATATATGAAATTTCAACAAAAAACTTAGCATTACTAGTACAGTAATCCAAAAAGTGCTTTTTTCATAAAAATTCAAAGGTTGTGGTCTGTTTTAAAAGAAAAAATTGGATAGTATTTTATTTGAAAGCACCCCCAAAGGTTGGGGTTTTTTATGTAATTTCCCTATATATTTAACATAATGCTAAAGGGTAAATACTCAAATAAATAAACTCTTTATTTAAATGAATATTATATTGCCATAGGGATAATATACAATGTCATTATTTATTTACAAAAATGGCACTAGGGCACATCCATGCTAACAATCTCCCACTTGCACTCGCGCCATTTACTACAATGTCTAAGACCCATCTTCTCAAGATGACGGTCTAATAGTAGCTTGGTAAGTGCCTTAATCAGTGGATCAACCACATAGTCGATCGAAGCTACCTTTGTACGGGCACATTGCCCTACCCAACAAGTTCTCTGATAATATGTAAGTGCCTTTCTATGTGTTTGGATTCCTTGTGAGACCTCAGTTCCTTTGCCAAAGCAATGGCTCCATTGTAGTCACAATAGAGAGGAATCAGGGACTCAATGGAAGGAACATCTTCTAGTTCATAATTGAACTTCTTAATCCAAACAACTTCTTTAGCAGCATCCGATGTAGCTATATACTTGGCCTCTATAGTGGAATCAACAGTGATACCTTGTTTGGAACTCTTCCAGCTCACTGCACCTCCATTACAGATGATAACAAACCTAGAGATAGACTTTCTATCTTGCATATCTAATTAAAAATCAGAATCTGTGAAATCATCTATCTGTAAATCATCTTCTCAATAAGTTTAGGTTAAATCTTTGGTCCTTCTCAAGTACTTAAAGATTCCCTTGACTTCTCTTGGAATTAAGCACGTTAAACCTTTTCAACACCTTTTTCCAAGTAAAGACTTTAGGATAAACCTATTATTCTCTTCGATCTATCTTTATAGACTCGAATCCTGAGAATACAGGTTGTCTCTCCTAAGTCTTTCATCGAGAAGGTTTTAGATAGCCATATTTTCACAAAAGTCATCATTTCGAAATCATTTCCAATTAATAAAATGTCATCCATATACAAGACTAGGAAAGTGAGTTAGCTCCCACTAACCTTCTTGTAATCACATGGCTTACCTTCATTCTTAATAAAATAATAAGAACGGACAACCTCATCATAACGATGATTCTAACTCCTTGAAGCTTATTTCAGACCATAGATAGATCTAGTAAGCTTGCACACTTTTAAGCTATCCTCGGATTCACAATCCTTGGGTTGCTCCATGAAAATTTCTTCCTCAATATAAACCATTAAGAAAGGCGGTTTTGACAATCATTTGTCAAACCTCATAATCATTATGTGCGGCTATAGCTAAAAGAATCTGAATGGATTTAAGCATGGCTACTGGCGAGAAGGTTTCCTCATAGTCAACCCCTTGCCTTTGGCGAAACCCTTTTGCTACAAGCCTAGCTTTATAGGTCTCTACCTTTCCATCTGCACTAATCTTTCTCTTGAAGATCCATTTATACCCAATGGGTTCAATACCCTTAGGATGATCAATAAGTATCCAGACTTGGTTTGCATACATGGAATCCATTAATCTTCTCATAGCCTAAATCCATCTATAAAAATCTTTATCACATAAGGTTTCTTTATATTTAGTAGGATCATCAACATGAAGGCTTTCTTCATGAATGTGTAACTCTTGCATATCATGAAGAAAACCGTATCTCTCTGGAGGACGAGATACCCTACTAGATTTTCTAAGAGTCGTTATGATGACATTTTCAATTGGAATAGGCTCTTTGGGTTGATCAATGTCCATTTGATCAATTTGTTGGGCTTCTTTAGATGACTCCTCATCTAACATTATCTTCCTTCTTTTACCACATTCCTTTAGAAACTCTTTCTCAAGGAAAATAACATCTTTGCTTACAATAACAACTTGTTCAGCAGGAAGATAAAAGCAATACCCTAAACTATCTTTAGGATATCCAACAAACTTTCTTTTAATCGATTTTACATCCAACTTGTCCGACTTTAGTCTTTTAATAAAAAACTGGACATCCCCAAATCTTAATATGTTTAAGACTTGGTTTTCTACCATGCCATATCTCATATGGTTTAGTAGAAATGGATTTGGATGGAACATGATTAAGGATGTAGCACGCCGTTTGGAGTGCTTAACCCCAAAGTGAAATGGGAAGATCAGTGTAGCTCATCATATAACGTACCATATCCAATAAAGTACGATTATGCCTCTCAGACACACCATTTAATTGAGGTGTTCCAGGCGGTGTGAGTTATAATACAATGCCATATTCCTTTACGAACTGAATGAACTCAGTACTTAAGTATTTAACTCCTCGATCTCATCTTAGAGTTTTAATACATTTCCTAGTTTGGTTATGTACTTGGGCTTTAAATTCCTTGAACCTTTCAAAGGATTCTCTTTTGTTCTTCATAAGAAACAAGTGCCCAAACCTTGATAGATCATCTATAAAGTTTGTAATATAGTAGAAACCACCTCTAGCCATTTCAGAAAATGGTCCACATACATCACTATGTATGATTTCCAACATATCCATGGTTCTTGCCATTTGTCCAATAAATGGTGATTTAGTCATTTTTCCTTGAAGATAAGCCTCATAATCCTTTCCAACTTTGTGATCTTATCTTTTGCAATATGACATAATCTCAAGTGCCATAGATATTTGGAATTAGAGGCATTATCAATTAGCATTATATTTGGATTACTCAAATTAATTTGAGGCTCATTATTATTGGACTTATTATCAACATAATATAAACTATGTATTAAATAACCTATGCCTATTATTTCACTTCCAAAGTAAATATTACTTATGTCTCTATTATAAGGAAACTTGTAACCCTTTTCTAGTCAAACTAGATATAGAGACTCTGTTTTATAGGCATTAGGTACATATAATACATCATCCAATAACAAAATATGATCATAAAGATCAATAGAAGTAGATCCTATAGCCTTGGCTGCAACACTTGCTCTATTACCAAGCTTTAAGGTTACTTCTATAGGCCTCAACCTTCTCTCATTTGTTAAACCCTCCAAGGATAAACAAATATGAGAATTAGCACCGGTATCCTATACCCATGCATTAGATGTGCTCTTAGAACATTTGGAAGAAAAATAGATTAGAGAAAGTCTTACCTTCTCTATGATTGCCCTTTCCTTTTGTCTCTAAGACTCAAGGAACTTGGGACAATTCCTCTTCTAATGTCATTTTCGTTGACAATGAAAACACTTTCCTTTGTCTTGGTCTTCCCTCATAATAGCCTTACCCTTGTTTTTGGCTATACCCCCGTAGGCTTGACAACACTTGTCTTGCCTTTCCTTATTCTTATTGTTTTTCTTCTTAGTTTCACTAGAAGAAGCAATAAGTGCAACCTCCTTCCCTTTGCTTCCCTTGATAGCCTTTTGGGCCGTCACAAGCATATTTAAAAGTTCTATAAGAGTGTACTCTATTATGATCATATGGAAATTTGCAATGATTTGCCCAAAAGATTTGGGAAGGGATTAAAGGATTAAATCCATTTGGAGATGGAAATCCATTGTAAAGTCTAGACATTCTAGTCCACATGGACTCCCATATCCTCATCCTCCTTTATCTTAGTACGAAATAACCGCTTTGATATCTCATATTTAGCGGTCCTACCATGTTCACCAAACAACTCTTGAAGGTGAAGTAGGATTTGTCTTGCATTTGTGTACTTCTTATATTGCCGATAGTTTTCGATATACATAGAAGTGCACATTATGCATCATGTTTGCAAATCATCATCCATTCCATTTATCTAGAGTATCATGCTCCTCTTAGAAAGCATTTGTAGGAAGAGGACCGGGTGGAGTTTGATTCAATACATATAGAATCATTTCGGAAGCTAAAACAACTTTTAGGTTCCTTAGCTTATCAACAAAGTTAGGACTCGTGAGCCTATGTAGGTCGAGTATGACTAATAGAGGGTTTGAAGGTCTCATATTATCAAATTATGCAAAAAGTAACAAGATTAGTTAGTTATATGACATTGTTTTAATTCCATTAGATATGGTCTTTAATCATAATGGGCTCCCACTAACTTGGCGAATTCTACACTTCCAAAGTAGAAAACGGAAATCCCTTGTTGAATAGATTTCTAGTGGGTGATGAAGTTCTTAATAGGTCACTAATATCCATCAGGTACACATTGTCATTCTTGGAATATCAGTTCTCATTAAATGGCAATTCTTGCCATCACATCTCATGTGAGGTTCCATCAATCCGACTCCTAATGTTACAGACCTCAGGTACAAATTGCCGTTCTTGGCCCTTGGCACTAGTTAGGTGTACACCATTGGATCAGTGAAATGTATAAATTTGAACATTACACACCTCAGGTATGCCTATTTGCCATTCTTGGCATGTAGTGTGTCTATACACCCACAATATCTCATGCTTAACAATAACACTACATGAATCTCTTGGATCTCATGTACACCCCTATGTGTCCATAGCCTGCACATAGTCCAAAACCATGCAAGTTATTGCTCCAATGGAGAGCCAAGACCTAAATTTATTTAGAAGATTTTCGGGTCTTTATTTGAGGTCTCATTTTGCACATTAGCCATTTAACATTGCATATATCACATATATACATAGTATGGCAATTATACATATATCATATATGCATATTATTTGTTGCATCCAATTATACATATCACATATGCACATTGCATGTTATAACATATATATCATATATATACATTGAATATACAAAATGAATGCACAAATATAGAATGATCATAGGTCTTTTACAAACTTATTCTAACTTTTAGAATAAATTACATTGGCTCTATCTTGATGGACCTCCCACTTGAACTCTTCAAGCTCCACATCACAACTCTTGTGACATACAATCATTCCTTGGCATTCCAAGGTGAATATTACATCCTAGTTCTATGTAATTAACACTTAATTACAAAACTAATAATAAAATAAATTATTATTACAAAACCAAGGATGTAATACAAAGACCATGATCATTCCATACATGTATAACAAGCATAAAACTCATAAAATGCAACTATTGCATGTTAGGGTTGAAATGTCAAGCATACAAGCGTGAATGGGAGGGTGGCGACTAGTCATCAAAGTGTGCCGAGTCGTTATAGAGTCAATTGGTGCCTACTAGTTATGCACAAAAGTAGTCTAGCTCCATGCCGACTAGGCACAGAGTGGAGTCGTGCCGACTCAGCACTAGTTCTGTACAGAACTAGTCACCCAAATCATGACAACAAAGAAGGTGTGCCGACTCGGCACCACCGTGCAGACTCGGGACAACATTCCACCAATATAAACAATTTAGTTACAACACTTGCAACTATCACCAATCATAACCACAACACTTGCAATTATGAATCAATTAGCATGTGTTAAGTGCAAAAAGGTACTCTGATACCATTGTTAGGAATCAGTTATGCTATTGGGAATCAAATCCTAATTAGAGCTAATTTTAAAAATTTTGCTCAACATAACCCTAGATCTCATCTAGAATTCCAATCCCTAGGATCTAATTTACAACTTAACACATAGCTAATATACATGGCATCACAAATAAGCGATCAATAACCTAGGAATGCTAAGTTTCAAGAAAACTTACAAATTCCCAAGTGTTTGGTGAAGACCACATATATTCTACTATAATGGTTTATCCTCCATGATTAAACTCTTGAATCATCTCTTCAAGTCTCCCAAGTGTGAGAGCTCTAGCTTGAAACACCAAGCTTCACCATATCTCCATCTTGCCTTCATCAAGTGAAAGCTTGTATCCTCTCTAGCTTACCCTCACTATATCCCTACAAGAACCTTAGGTTTTTGGATATCTTATGTGTTTCTATATTTTTTCTTCTTTTAGCCTTACTTCCCTTTCTCTACACCAACCACTAAGTAATATCTAAAACACCTTTTAGATATACTTAGTTGGTGTTTTAGATATACTTGGTTGGAATTAAAAGTAGAAAAAGTTGACCATACATCACATGCCACTTGTCATGATGTTGTGACAAATGCGTAAGTCACTAGAGTCCAAAACAAATGGATGTAGAGATTACATCTCATGCAAATTCTCTACAACATCCTAGCCTTACACTTGTCAACAACAACCTTATATATATATTTGATTTAATAAATCAAATATATCTCTTAATGGAGTTGGGTTAAACCATTGGGTGAACACTTGACCCAAAACCCATTCCATTAAACAAGTGGGCTTAGATAAGGTTAATGGGCTTTGTCTATTACTTGGTTTAATCTTTAGTCCAAAACTCTTTTGGGCCTAGGTCCATAACACTTGGGCCATTAATCCAAGTAAATAAGAAACAACATATATCCATTATTAATTTAATATCTT
>CATIWK010559734.1:0-17076 GCA_949634005.1 Mallotus japonicus
AAGTCAAGAAGGAGATTTGCTTAAAGCTTGGTGTTTCAAGCTAGAGGTCTCACAATTGGGAGACTTGAAGTTGATTCAAGAGTTGAATCAAGAAGCCAATCATTCTAGTAGATTAATTGTGGTCACCACCAAACTTGGAAACTAGTAAGTTTCTTAAAGCTTAGAATCCTAGGTTGTTGATTTCTTGTATTTGTGATGCCATGATGATTAGTTGTGTGTTAATTGCAACTTGGATCCTAGGGATTAGAATTCTTGATTAGATAAAGGATTATGTAGAGTAAATTTTTTGAAATTTACCTAACTAAACATTAGATGTTTTAGTTGCATAATCAATTCCTAACAGAACTCTGGTGGATTAGCAGTGTGTTGGAAAGAGGACTGGAAGATTCAAATTATGAGGAAAAGTAAAAATTTCGTAGATCTTAAAATATAAGAAAATTATGAATGGTTTCTAACAGGTATCTACAGTGCTCTGGAAAAGAGGGATCGACAACGTGTACTCACAGATATAATAAACTCAACTCAAATAAGGTAAGATCCGTGGATGCTAGTAGGGGATTTCAACATGATGAGGTCTCATAACGAAAAGCAAGGCAGGGTAGCTTTCAACTGGAATCTAGGATCTATACTCACAGACTTCATAGAACATATGAACTTGATGGATCTTGAGTATAAAGGAAATGGGTTCACTTGGCACAATAGATAATTGGGGAATGCAAAAATTATGGCGAGGCTTGACAGAGCTGTTACAAATCCTGAATGGGTGAGTGTGTTTGAGAATGCTATGGTAGTTCATGAAAGCTTTGGTGCCTCTGATCATAGGCCCCTAGTGGTTCGGCTTAACTGGAGACAACCTAGGGTAAATCGAGGCTTTCGTTTTGAACTCAAATGGTTAAAAGATGGAAGGTGCAGGGATATAATTAGACAGGTATGGGAAAAAGATAAAGGGGAAGCTAGGCAAGTCGATCTACCTAAAAAATTGAAAGAGTGCGCCATGACACTTAGAAAATGGAGTAGAGCACAGAGTGGTAACACGAAACAGAGAATCGAAGAAGTAAAAGCCAGAATCAATGAACTACAAGAAAGGGATCTCAATAACGATGCAAAATAAGAACTAGGCCTCCTAAAACAACAACTTAACGATTTATGGTCTGAGGAGGAACTTTATTTGGCACAACGAACCAGAGTAGATTGGCTTCGAGAAGGAGACAGAAACATAAAGTTCTTCCATATGTCCACAGTCCGAAGAAGGACTCGAAACAGAATAGTGAGATTGCGAAACGAAAATGGGGAGTGGCTTACCAAAGCAGAGCAAATAAAAAAGGAAATCATCTTTTTATTCAAGAATCTTTATAAAGAGGAAGTTAATGTTTTAGAACAAGAAGTGATGGACTTAATTCCTTGCATTGTTACAGACCAGATGAAAAGAATAGAAAAAGGAATGGAAATTTGAAAAAAGTGTTTGGTTCACTAATATTGTTTCACTTTATTTATTTTTGATAAATATTTTTATTCAAACATTTAATACAATATTCTTATTAAGTTATATATTTTGTTTATAAAATTTAAAAGATAAATGTTAATATTTAAATATTTGACTAATTTATAATTGATTTAACTTGATTTACCAAGGGAATTAAAAAGTTATTCCTTAAGAATAGAATGGGAATAGTGATTTCCATTAATGGCGGAATCACATTCCCATTCCCATATTGAAATTTAGTTAACCAAACACTAAGAACTGAAATTATCCGTTCTGATTCTGATTCCCAACCTTATTTTTTATCAAACAAATAGACCCTAAGATATTTCATCTTATATTTTTTTTTCCATTTTGAATAAGGTAATATATACCAATAAATATTTTCTTCAAAACCACCAAAAATCGTCATTACTTTAATTTGGATTAAAGTAAATTTAAGTATTCGTCATTGTATTTACATTTGTGTAAAATGTTTAATTTTTGTGAAGAAAAATGAGGTTCTTAACTTGTTTGTGAAATATGTAATTTGTATAAAGTATCGATCGTTGTATTTATCATTTCAACATCAGTTGCCCCGAATGTCTTCAGTTATGCATAAGAAAAGCTGATATGTATATATATGCACTGTATAAAAGTATATGAGATAGCACATATAGCACAGTAAGATAACACATTTCCTCTCTTTGATTTTGGCTTCATGAGTTTGTTTTCTTGGAATTGTAAGGGTATAGGGAACCCTTGAATAATGAAAGCTTTGAAGAAGATGACAATTAAAGGGAAGCCTTTGATAGTATTCCTCATGGAAATAAAGCTACGGACTGAAAATATGGATAAGATTCGGAGAAGCTTGGGTTTTAGAAACAACTTTCACATTGACCCAAAAGACCGATTTGGAGGGCTGAGTTTATGGTGGGTGGATAAATGCAAAATCACCATTATGTACTCATCGAATAACATCATTGATACATTCGTAAATATAAAAGGAGAGGAGTGGCACTTCACGGCGGTCTACGGGCGTCCAAGGAGAGAAAGAAGATTAGAAGTTTGGGATGAGATCCCGAGATTAAACATGGGTGATTCGGTCCCATGGCTCCTAATAGGATATTTTAATGCCTACTTAAACCTAGATGAAAAGAAAGGAGGTAGCACTGTTTACTACTCACAAACTAGGGATTTTAGAGCCTTGATCAATGACTTCTCTCTATTGGATCTAGGTTATCAAGGTGGTAACTTTACCTGGAATAATAAGCAATTCTATGAAAGAAACATTCAAGCGTGGCTAGATTGGGCGTTGGCTAACCCTCCATGGAGAACCAAATATGAGTTTGCAGGGTTATACATGAAAGGTTTTTGGGGTCAGATCATAGACCGGTGATCCTTACTCTTAATCCTCCCAAACCTAAAGGCAAAAGAAGGTTTATGTATGAAGCAAAATAGGAGGAAGATGCAGGTTAAAAGGAAGAAATTAAAAGATCATGGTCTCAAGGTATTGATATGAATAACTCTTCTCATTGTTTTCACATAAAGCTCAATCGATTGAGACAAGATCTCATCCGGTGGAGCCAGCGGAGGAACATAGGTTTGAATGAGCAAGCAGAGATAACGCAAAGAGGGCGAATGACATAATGACGGGGACCTTGGATAGCCAAGATCAATTTAAAATGAGGGATCTACAACAAAAGATCTCTAGCTTATGGAAACAAGAAGAGATATTTTGGAAGTAGAGATGTGAAGTGGCTATAAGAAGGCGATCGTAACACCAAGTTCTTTCATATTACAGCAATACAAAGGAGGCAACTAAACCAAATTGGGAGAATGAAAAATGGAGAAGATTCTTGGATATTTGATGAAAGTATAACTAAAGAGAAAGTAGTAGAGCACTTTCAAATCTGTTCAAGTGGGAACCTACATATTTTGAAGATGATTTTGCTTCAGTAATGCCGATAATGGCGAATGATGAAATCAACAATGATCTTATGAAGAGAGTTAGTTTGGAAGAGGTTAAAGCCATGATTTTTGGTCTGGGCAAACTGAAATCACCTAGTCCGAATGGCTTCCCCGACATCTTTTATCAGAACCATTGGGAATTAATTAAGGAAGATTTTACTCAGATGGTAAACAATTTCTTCATCTCTAAAAAGTTACTGCTGAGACTAAACAATACAATCATTGTGCTGATTCCGAAAAGCAAACATCCAAAAACCTTTGATGAGTACCGAACAATTAGTTGCTGTAATTTTAGTTACAAAATAACATTGAAGGTCATTTCCAACAGGTTGAAGAAATGGCTACCGCAGTTAATTTCTCCTCATCAAATCGAATTTGTAAGTGGTTAGAATATCCAAGAAAACATAATAATAAATCATGAACTTATTCATGCCTTGAGAACTAGATTGAAAGGAAACAAATGTTTTTTCACTTTGAAGCTTGATATGGCGAAGGCGTATGACCGTGTTAGCTTGGAAGCTCTCCGGTGAATTTTGTTTCAGCTTGCCTTTTGAGAGAATTACAGCCCTATTTATATATGGAAAAAAAAATCACTGGCCAAAGCTCAGCTCAGCTCGGTTCGACTCGATTACACCCCTATTTATATATGAAAAAAAAAAAATCTACTAAGGCTAGTGATCTTTACTTTGAATGAGTTTTTCTTTTTTTTTTAAAAATAACTACTATCAAAATATTATAATTATTACCATGTTGCTAATTTTTTTTATAATTTAATTTGCTATTATAAATATTGTTGTTAATAAAAAACTTCAATAATAATTTTCTATTTGAAATATTTTTAATAAAATTGACTTAAATTGACCTAAAATTGATATTTTTTCTCTGATTTTCAAAAGTTAGAAGAATTATTTCAATAATATGCAAAGGATAACAATAAAAGTACACAATAATATGCAAAGAATTATCCAAATATTTTATAAAATTGTGGAATCTCGATATCAATATGTTTATTTTTATATAATATTGAAATAGTTATTCAACTTGCAAACATTTTATCAAAAATCTTCTTCAGATCCATTTAGGCCAATCTTAATTAAAAAATTAGTCATGAATCTGCTTAATGTGCTGACTGTAAAATAAAATGATTAAATAAATAATTGAAATGAAATAATAACTAAATAAATTAAATATAAAATATATCACATTAATTTTATTTTTAAATTTTTATTTCCATAATTTTTAGTTATAATAAGATTTTTTTTTAGAATTATTAGATTAGTATTTATGTATGTATAATAATGTTTTAGTCAAAGAAATAACATTAAGTAATTACTATAATTTTTTAATTTTTTGAAAAAAATAATTTGAGTGATTAAGGTAGAAAAATAAGGTTTGAAAAAAAATATTTTGAGTGATTTAATTTAGAAATATATGTAATATATAAATACTTTTAGAATTTGAGTAGTATTGAAGGGTGAAGATTTTTGCACTCCACCACTTTATTTTTGCACTCCATCATTAGTGTTTTTAAGGTGTGAATGACATAAATATCCTTAACTTTAATGTCTACTTGTGAATTTATTTAAGTTTTTTTATATATTTTAACTATCTAAATAAATTATAATCCTTATGAAAAATAAATTATTTTTAATTTTTACTATTTAAATCATTTTCAAAATAAAAATTATTTCTAATGAATTTAAATATTTACAATTTTTTTTAAAAATTTATGTAAACATTATTATAATGAAACAAGAACTGTATATGTATAAATTATTTTTTGTTTTATGTCTAAATTATTTTTTGATATTAGATGCTTGAACATATTTTTCTATTCTCATTTATATCATTTTATAAATTTTTACAAGACATTAGACCCATAAATATATTTTGATTATAAATAGATTAATAAATATCTATATTATTCATATCATATGATTTTATTTTAACAAGTAAATATTTTCCTACACGACTAAAATAATTAAAAAAGATATAAAAATATGACAATTAAAATCTATAATAATTATTCTAATATTACATTTTTTGAGAAAATAACAGGAAATATAAAAAACTTAAATCAACTAATTAGCTTAAATCATATTTTAATTCATATGTAAAAATAAATTTTAAATTTTAAAAAATAGTTAAATTTTAAAATTTCACAAATAATTTATCTCTGCTACTTAGAAATGAAAATAAATTATTTTACACACAAATATTAATTTTAATTTTTAAATAAAAATAGAAATAAATTTATTAAGAATTTATGCCTATTTGTGAATTTCGAAAGATTAAAATAATTATTTTTCATAGATATAGTTTAATCTTTTATAAGTAATATATAGATTAACTTAAAAATTTTATTAATAAAAATTAAATATTTAAATTAAAAATATTTGTCATTCAAATTTAAAAAAATATTGATAGTGGATTGTGAGAATTAAGAACTTATAATAAAAGTACACATTAAAGTTAAAGATATTTGTGTCATTCAAACCTTAAAAACATTAATGATGGAGTACAAAATAAAGTGGTGGAGTGCAAAAATCTCCACCCAGTATTGAAATATGTATAATAGTGTTTTAGTTAAAAAATAATACTAAATAACTAAGGTAAATATATTATTTTTAATAAAAAATTAGGATTTTTAATAGTTTGACACATTAACTTTTAGAGTAAATACTCAAATATAAAGATGAACACTTATCAAATTTTTGGTTTAATGACTTGAGGACTCAACATTTAATATATATATATAGATTTCAAAAAGAAAATAACCGTTAGGAATTTTTTTTTAGTAATAATAATATTTACAATAGCAAATTAAATTATAAAAATAATTTGGTAACCTAATTATAAAGTTAAAAAGAAAAATATTTGATTTCAATTAATTATAAGAAAGGAAAAGAAAAGAAAATTATATCTATTTGTAATTTAAAAATGATTTATCCCATTATTTATCATCCACCATTAGACCTCGAAATAGAGCAATCATTATTGCTTTCTCTCTTATGTGTCTATTGATGAAAATTTTGTAAAATTTAAATCTAGTCAGAAATTGATCATCCATTTGTAAAATACATAAAAAAAAAAGCTTAAAATTAAATTAATTACCTTTTTCGCTTCAAAAAATAACTCAGTTTTTGAAAGATTCATAATCCTTTATTTGACAAATATCATGATGGCCAGTATATAAAAAACAATCTTCGACAAGTCGCTTTTTATCCTACAACACGTTATTCAATCCAAATTATCCTGAACAGATAAATTGCTCCTTTTCTCTCGCTCTATTCTCATCTAACTCTCTATCACTTGTTATTCTCAAAAAAAAAAAAAAAGCCTCTATTACTTGTATTACATTTGCAACATGACAAGAAGGTGTATATATATATACACATCCGCGACTCCTTGTACTTGTCATTTTTGTTGGTTTGACACATCTACTTATAGTTTTATCATTCCAACACCTGAACTCGTTTAAAATGTAGTTTTAAACTCCTATTAGCACATATCACAAGTAATAGCGAATCAACATATGACACATCATTAAGGCATAATACATACATGGCCCCCTGTACTTGTCACTTTTTGTCAGTTTGACACATCAACTTATAGTTTTGCCATTTTGACACCTGAATTTGGCTAAAATATAATGTTAAAACCCCCTGTCAGAACACGTAGCACGGAATAACGAATCAGCATGTGCCACATTATAAGGGTTTAATTGACTAAAAACTACAAGTAGAGATGTCAAACTGACCAAAAGTGACAAGTACAGGGGGTTGTAGATGCATTATGTCATCATATTAGTGCAAACTAGTGCATTTTAGCCAAGTTCAGGTGTCAAAATGACAAAACTATAAGTTAAGGTGTCAAACTGGCAAAAAGTGACTAGTACAGGGGGTTATATATGCATTATGCCCATCATTAAAGTTCAACTGACCAAAATTGCAAAAGTAGAGGTGTCAAAGTAACAAAAAGTGACAAATATAAATGGGTGACAAATATATTATATTATTAGATTAGTGCATTTTTTTTTTTGGCAAATTTAAGTGTTAAAATAATAAAGCTGTAAGTTGAGGTATCAAACTAACTAATTGTACTAAGTACATGGGTTGTATATATATATATATATACCAGAATCGCAAAGGATTAAAGGGGTGTACTGTTCTAAGGTCTAAATGCTGAATGATGATATGAAATCACTCTGCCGGTCTCACACTCTAGTCACAAGCTAGACACAGAGGTTACCGGACTAAATGCAACAAAGCTTTTCACATAGTTTCTGATGTGCAGGATCCTAATTTCTTAGGCAAGCACAGAGCATATGTTCTCTTACTTAGAATGTAGAACGATAAATAAATCTTTAAAATAAAGAAACTTTAAAACATAAGAGTAAAGAGCTTATTGAAAGGTTGAACTTTATTAATCCGAGTAAAGGGAGATACAAGAAGTTCTTTATCCAAAAGTTGAGGTTTACAAGAAACTATACTGAAGCTTTATATGTGAGAACAGTTTTAACTATTACAAACTTTAATCTTAGAGAGGAAAGATAGGCTTATCAACTCTCTAAATAACTATATCTAGAATTGTGTTATGCCTTCGATTGCAAGAAAAGGCTTCCTTATATAGAGAGCTTGGGAGAGATTGCTGTAGAAACACGAGATTCTTCAGGAGGGACCAAGTCATGTGAGATGTTCCTGACGAGTCCGTGATTGGAGGAAGAATAATTATCCTTTGTCTTTTTCTTTAGACTTTAGTGATAATACACCCACCAGGTCCTGAAAATGGAAGCCAGGGCCCCATCCATGAGGTGTAATTGAGTGGAGTGGGACTTGAGCTGAGGCAGGAGGGGAATATTTGACATAAAAGTCAAATTTTCCTGAGTGCTGTCCGAGAGTATCCCAAATATGGTGTCCTGGAAAATGGAAATAAAAATAAAAAAAATATATATTTTTTAATACCCTAACTTTTGCATGGGTTGTCTAAAAGGATTTTCAACCCATCGGGCTGGAAAATAAATATGTACAAAACTTTTACAAATCTTTATAAGCCTGTGGGCTTAATAGGAGAAAAGACTCCAAAACAATCATCTTCATTATCATTACCCAAATCAATGAAAGGTTCTGATTCTTCAGACATGTTAGTGCTACTGCTTACATACTTGTGTTAACCACGTGGGTATATCGCGTATGGTGGCTCTAGTTAGTCAAATGTAGGGATGAGTGTTCGACCAAGATAGGATTCATTACCTGGAGTGAACCGGGATAAGATCTAGAATTATCTAAGTCTTTTCTTGATGAATGAGTTCCTGGCCAGGACAAACATAACAGGCTGAAAGAGTTTCAGTACTAGAAAGAGTTTCTAGTATTTGTTATGTTTTATCAAGAATAGAACTTGAGATGAGTTTAAGTGATATAGCTATTAGAGTTTGACTAATCCTTGACTCTAGGCTATGTCAGGATCTTCTAATGAAGGGATTTTAGTGCACGGTAACTATGATAAAAAAGGTTCGTGTGAATTAATAAATACATTCATATCTGATTGGGTAGTTGTGATATCGATGCTAGGGGTCACTCACAACATATGAGAACTAAATGTGAATAATTGGGATTTTCACATTTAGACTTGAAAGGAGTTTCAAGTAATGTCAAGTGTTGACACTATATTCTCATTGATAATTAGACATGGACCTAGTAAGTCACACCTAAAAGGTTTTAACAAATCTCTAAATATATCAATCTAATTATTGTTTAAAGAGTTTAATCAATTAATTGAGATTGATGAAATTGGATTTATGCTTAATGCAATGAGTCTAGCATATCATGAAATCTAATTTTAAAGAAAGGTTTTATTATTAATTTATGGTTAATTAATATGAGATATTAATTGAGATATTAAATTAATAATGTATATATGTTTGTTTCTTAATTAATTGGACTAATGGCCTAAAAGTGTTTTGGGTTAGAGATTAAACCAATTGAAAGACAAAGCCCATATGTATTGTCTAAGTCCACTTGTAATTATGGAATGGGCTTTAGGTTAAGAGTTGACCCATTGCTATGGTCCATGTCCATTATTTGATATATATTTGATTTTTTCATTAAATCAAATATTATTAAATAATTAATTAAGATATATATATATATATAAGTCAATGTAGAGATTCTCTACATCCTTCGCTAATGATATTAGTGATTTATATATTGGTTAATTAATCATGACATGTGGGATAAAGATGATGTAATCTTCCACCAAGCTCTTCTCTTAACCAATGATATCTAAAAGAGTTTTGGATATTAATTGAAGTTTGGTGAGTGGAAAAAGATGGGATTTGATATATATGAGATATATATACAAGAAATAATATAAGAGATATATACAAGATAGAAAACCTTTAGAGAGCTTGTAGAGATCAAGTGAGAGTGCAAGGTCGAGAGGTCTCTTGCTTCATTTGATTAAGAACAAGAAGGAGGTTTGTTAAAGCTTGGTGTTTCAAGCTAGGGGTCTCACAAGTGGGAGACTAGAAGAGTTGATTCAAGAGGAGAAGCCAACCATTGTAGTAGATAATTGAGGTCATCATCAACCCTTAGAAACTAGTTAGTTTCTTAAAGGTTAGAAATCATAGGTTGTTGATTTCTTGTGTTTGTAATGACTTGGTTAATTAGCTATGTGATAATTGAAAATTTGATCCTAGTGATTGGAATTCTTGATTAAATCAAGGATTATGCATGTTTGTGCAAAATTTTTTGAAATTTGCCTTACTAAGCATTAGAGGCTTGATTTACATAATCAATTCCTAACAGTTAGAGTTCGCAGAAGAAGTAGTCCTGGACTGGACTAACTGTTGCATTATTGTGAAGTGTTCTTTTTCTATTTTTGTGGAGGTAAGGAGAGCACTAGCATGCAATTTCTGAGCTAGGAAAGTGGACTGAGAAGGAGAAGGTTCAAGAAATCCATATTGTTGAGCCAGCTTGATATTGCATTTTTGGTGATTTTATCTAGAATTTTGTAAGAATTCCACCACTTTACTTTAAATTTTCTCTAAAGAACTATAATGCCATTATTGGAGCTATAATCAAGAAACCATTGGGAGACCCAAGGGACGAAGAACTTGGTGCAATAAAGGCATAAGGGAGGAAACTTTTTCTCAAGAGAAGAGGGCCTGTAATGGGTTTCAATAAGATTAAAACCATTACGGATGTCAGAAGGGAGAATTTCAGGAATGGGACCATAGTTATTCCACCATCTGGTGAACCATGCTGAAACTTTGAAGCATTAGCATGATCACTGAGGAAAAATAACCATGAATGGGTTCTATAGTTGTTTTGGATCAGGAAGGTGTTAAACCATGCTTGTTCATAATCCCAATAGGAAAATGTGCAATAGAAATCAAGCTTGGTTTGGAAATTGATAGGGAAGGTTTTTGGTTTAAAGAGTTCATGGTTCCAGTCTTTATGATGAAGAACTTTAAGAATTTTACGGGTAGAATAAGAAGGGTCAGGAGAGCCTTTATGGTATAAGTGTTTAAATTCTGCAGAACCTGTAAATTCTAGAATGGTTTGATAATATTCTTGGGGTTTAGAAAGATCCCAAGGTTTAAAAAACCAATTTTTTGGAAAATGGTTTTGAAGAGAATAAAAAGGGTCTTTATGATAAAAACCATCTTCAATTGTTAAATATTTTGAAAATTGGTTTTTGTAAGAAATTCAGAAGCTTTAACTTTAGATTGTGATAAAACAATTTGTGAACTACTTTGAGTAGACACAATATTTAAATCACTTTGAGAAAGGGTTTTTGAAGAAGAAGATTCTCCTTTCTCTGTTTTAGAAATCAGATGAGAGGCTTTACTTGAGGGCTCTGGGAGGCCCAGAATACTTGGTTGCTTAGAAGCTGGAGGCTTCAATGTTGCTTGAATTGCTTTAAGGAGTTATGGAGTTTGAGAAATGGATTCATTCCAATGCTGAATCTTAAGAGCTTTAGAAGAGTCATCTTTACTTTGTTCTTGGCTGACAATATCATACCAAGACTTTATTGGTTTTTTAGCAGAGAGGGAAACTTTATCAGGGACAACTTTATCTGAAACATATTTCTCTTTATCTTTCTTTTTGCGAGGCATCTTTATTTTTTCTGTAAAAATTCTCTTGTCAGAAAATCTGACAAAGAGTTTTCTTCTCCTTTAATATATTCTATGCAATATCAAAGATACTTAAAATAGCTTGCTATCTGGGAAAAATTTGTTTTGATGCAATATTTTGAACATCTTTCTGTAAAATTTCTTTGGCAGATTTGCAATCAATTCGAAGTAAAAACTTTTGATTTAACAAATCAAACTGAAATTTTGTGATGCAGAGAACAATGGAAAAGATTTCTTTTTTGATGGTAGAATAGTTTTTCTGGGTATCATTCCAGTGTCCAGAAGTATACTGAACAACTACTTCCTGCCCATTTTGAATTTGCTTTAAAATACCACCGTAGCCTAAGTCACTAGCATCTGTTTCACTTACTTTATGAAGGCTAGGGTCAGCTAAATGGAGACAGGGTATTTCAACTATACAATTCTTTATTTGTTGGATGATTTTTGTATATTCATCTGTCCAGGGAACAAGATTTTTTTTTTAACCTATCATGGAGAGGTTTAGCCATTCTGTTTATGTTTGGACAAAAATCCAGAACATAATTTAGACTGCCTAAGAATCTTTGCAACTGGGTTTTATCAAGGATTTTATCAGGGAATTTATTGGCAAATTCTAAGGACCTTTCAATAGGAACAACAGTTCCTTGACAGATATAATGACCTAAGAATCTAACTCGGGTTTGAAAAATTGATATCTTCTTTTCAGAAACTACAAGACCATAAGCTTTAACAATATGAAGGAAAGTCTTTAAATGCTTGAAATATTGCTCAATTGAGTTTGAAAAAATAAGCACATCATCGATATAAACAATACAAAATTTAAAATATGGATTGAAAATATCATTCATAATTCTTTGAAATTCTGATGGTGTGTTTTTCAAACCGAAGGGCATTACATTCCACTCATACTGTCCAAAAGGGACTATAAAAGCAGTCTTGTAACGGTGCTTTTTGTCAATCTGTATTTGCCAAAATCCTGATTTCATATCAAATTTTGAAAAGACAAATGCAGAATGAAGCTTTTAGAGAAGATCTTTTTTATTAGGAAATGGATACCTTATCCACTTTAGAGCTGTATTCAAAGGTTTGTAATTAATTACAAGCCTAGGAGTGCCTCTTTCTATTTCAGAAGCTTTATTTACATAGAAACCTGCACAACTCCAAGGAGACCGGGATTTAGAGATTAATCCTTTAGACTCAAGGTCCTGGATTTCTTTCCTACAATGCTGTTCTAATTCAGCGTTCATCTGAATTGGTCTAGCTTTAGTAGGAATATTTTTCTCATCAAATCCAGACTCATAAGGTAAATCAACTATATGTTGTTTCCTATTCCAGAAAGCATTTGGTAAATCAGAACAGACTTCTTAGATAATGATCTTATGAAAATCAGAAATCTTTGTTTTTACCAAATCTGTCTTTAATTGTTGTTCAATTTTTTAGAAATAAACATTGTGCTTTAAATCAAATAAATCATTTTCTTTACTTTTAATTAAAAAATTTATTTGATTTTTGTAAATAGAATGAGCTTTAACAAAATTAAGTTGACGTGTTTTTAGCTTTTCAAGAAAAGGAAAAGAAATAAAAACTTTATCATCTTTATAGTCTATCGAGTTATGAGTAACCATGTAGGGAGTTATCAAATTAATGAATGTGTCCCTAAGATTACAGAATAACTGATATTAGAAACTAGAAGGAAAGAAGTTTTAAGTAAAAACCCATTGTTTAAAATACTAGCCTATGCTTTTCCTTCTATATACATTTTAGAATTGTTAGTAGCAGAAAGCTTTTCAAGAGTGGTTTCCTGAAAATGTTTTGGAACAACACTGGTTTTTACACAACTCAAATATGCTCCTGTATCAAACAGAGCAACAGTATCAAATTGAAAATCTTTATAAAAAACAAGAGATACTTTAATAATGTATTTCCTAGAAGTAATATGGCTTAAGGCACAAAGGAAATCACTAGGGACTTTATCTATGTTGGCTAAGGATTGGGGTTCTAGACTCTATGTTTCATCACTTTCACTAGTATCTTCTGCTAATTTAGTGACAAGAAATTGGATTAAGTCAGAATCCTTTTGTTGTTTATCCTTAAGCTACTTTATTTCAGACTTTATATTCTTTATTTCAGACTGAAGTATATGAATATCTCCTATAGGTTTCTTACCAAGTTTTTTTCTATTCAGGATGGTGGTAAGGTCATACATACCTGTATGTGTTGAGGGTAACTCAGTCTTAGGAGATTCTGGTTCTTTTTTCTAAGGACTGTTTAAGCTGTTCTAGATATTTTTTCTGCACATCAAGGTCATTGATGTGTTGAATGGCATCTAGAATAAGACTCTGTTCTTTAGTAAGCATATTAAGATGATTATTTTCAGAGCTGAAATTTGATTCTAAATCAGAAGAGGAGGAAGCTACAGTTTCATCTATCTGAGGATATCCTTCTTCTGAAGAAGTAGTTTCAGACTCAGAAGTTCCTATGAGCAAGGCTGAAAGCTTTACTAAAGTTTCTTCTTCTAGATCTAATTCCTAAAGCTTTTTGGAGACTTTACAGTATTTGGAGATATATTATTTCTTACCGCATTTGTAGCAAGTGACATCTTTCAAATTTCTTTTCTTAGGCTTGGAGATCTTGTCTTTAGAAGCTTTTCTATAGGGTTTTTTTTTGTAATAAGAGTCTTTAGAAGTTCTTTTCTTATAAAATTTCTTAGATTTAGAAAATTTCTTAGAAGAGGACTTCTTACTACAATCTCTTTTACATGTTTGGTTTTGGCTATAACTATAATCAAACTATTTGTAAAAAGATCCTAGTTCTATTTTGGACTTTTTTAACTCCCACTTTAAATGCTTTTGGAGTTTTAAGTCTTGAAAAATCTTTAACCCTTCTTTCTAGGTAGTACTGATCAATTCACCATAGGTAAGCTGATCATAAGGAATTATATGAGAACCAAAAGACTGTCTAATGGTATTTCTAACTCGTTCTCCTAAAACGGTAGGAAGACCTGCAAGAAAATTTTCTTTCCAGAAGAGCTGGTTGGAGTCTTCTCTAAGCATTACCCTAGTGAGAAAAGTGGATCTATACCATTGGAAGTCACTAAGCTTTTTGCACCTAAGATTGGATAAAAGGTCAGCATTTTTATCTTTAAGATGAGAGGAATCACCTACAAAATGTAATGCTATTATCAATATGAGGGTTGACACAGCATCTTGAATGGTGTTTCCTAAGGAGTCTAAGATAGGCAAACCTTCTTCATCCTTTTGGATGGCATATAGGATATCTGTTTGCTGTTGGACTGTGAGATGGTAATCCCACCATCCTTTCAGCTGTCCAGAAAACCCTGCAATGATAAGTTTTGCTACAGACCTATCAGAAGTTCCTGTTTGGGTTTTATAGGCATTAGACGCCATAGTCATCTGTTGAAAGGAGTTCAGAATTTGGTATTCTGTCATCCCATCAATGTTCCATTCGTAAACAGAACTAGCACTGAACTTTGGCTGAACTAAGATGCTTGGATGATTTCCTATTTCAAGATATGGATATTGGGCTTTAGTAAATCCTGAACGAAAAGGTTGGTTATTTTGCAAATGAAGTTTAGCAATTCTAGGAGACTGTTCCTGGAATGCATCTTCTTCAGATTGGGATTCACTGACTTTATCAAGAACACTTACATTCTGGTTGATAGATTGTGTAGTGTTAGGAGCTATAAGGTGGGAGGGAGAGGATGGCCCTATTCTACTGAGTTGTTCTCTAACGGCTTCCAAGAACTCAGATTTTGAATGTTTGCTTTCTTGTTGGGCATTACTAGAGACTTGATGTGGTTTAAACACGGGGTTTTTAAGTCTTTTTTCTATAATACCTAAGGGAAGAGGAGGTATAGAACTATGGGATTGGCCTTCTATCCTAGATAGTTGTTTACCTATACTGCTAAGATGGGCATTGGTAAAGTTATTATGAACCACAATATTCTTGAGGTTCTGAACATCACTATCTTGGGGTTTCTTATAAGGACAGGCTTCTATGGTCTCATCTCCTATAGGAAGTTTAATCAACCTAAGAGGAGGATGTTCGGACTCTATACTTTGACCATTTACTGTTTCCCAAACTATTACTTTCTTTCTGATTGTAATAGGATTTAAATCTTTAAAAGGATACGGAATATTGTTTTTTAAAGCATGGAGTTCGAACCAGTCGAAAAACAATATATTAACTTTATTTTCTTGCACAAATTGTAAAACAAATTTTGAATATCTTGTCTTTTATTTAGAAAATGCTTGAAAAATCAAGTTCTTTTTTCTAAATTATGAGATGCATAAAAATCTTGATGCAAGAGAGCTTTATCAGGATTGAATTCTTTATCTATGGCATTTAGTTCATGAGGGGCTAGGTTTTCTATTATAGCGAATGCAGTAGGGGAAGCAGGAGGTGAAGGAGACTTTATTTCTTGTTGTGGCTCAGTATAGATTAGTCTTGCTATATTAGTACTGTGGTCTATATTTCTGAGCGATGTAGAGGGTAAGTCAGATGTGGAATATCTGGCTGAAGATGTGTATGGTAGGTTTATAATAGGAGGAAGGTTTAGGTGGAGATCTGCTTGCTCTGTGTAAGGTAAGTTGATAGCTTTTGGCAGATATGGGTTATGATAAAGTTGATCTTTAAAGGGAAGATTTATGACAGAGGGCATCTGAGATAATCTTCCTAGGTCTATAGATTCTGATGATGTGGTATCAGAAAATCTAGAACTGGAAAATGCTCTGTCAAAACTGATATTTACTCGTCCATCTTGGAATTGGGTAATATGCTTTATTTGTGTATTTGGGGCTTGCTTTTTAGTGGCTGTAAGGATTGGTTCAGTAGCACTTTCTAAGATCCAGTCTTGGGGAAGTGTTATCTGATTCCATTGGATGGGTTTAGGGATTACTACATTTGCTTTAGTCATATCAGTCTGGAGAAGCAAGGTTTCTCCTTTCTTACTATGAAATCAGCTTTTTGTGTTAAAAGCAGACATCATGGCTTTATAATGAACTTTAAAAATTAATGCAATGGGAATAGATCCATCCTCCATTTTATAGTTATGGGTCTGGATCTGTAAAACCAAAGATTTAAATAAATTTTCATCATTTAAAGAAACTGTAAAGTTTGGATAACAATCAAATGATATAGGTCCTTTACAAAGACTGGACTCTATGGTTCCCAAGAGGGAATCCTCAAAGTCTCTAAATCTTTTATCTCTAAGAGCAGCAAGGATAGAGGCGTTCAATCCTTCTTTGTTTAGAGGCTTTATACCGACTTAAAAAAGTCCTATGTGAATATAACGAAAACCTTTAGCTTTATGTTTATCTAGAGAGGTAGAGGAAAGAAGCTTTACTTTATCACGGGCTTTACATAACTGGATATCTCTTTCTTCAGTTCTGATTATATAATCAGACTTAAAGAGATTTAATCTAAGGGTCTTATAGACATGATCTTTATGGACATCAGAGAGTTTGAAGTCATCAATGCATTTGTCAAA
>CATIWK010559889.1:0-12684 GCA_949634005.1 Mallotus japonicus
GCGTGATGGTTGACTTTGAAATGAATATATATGGGTCCAGAGTCTTATAAATAGTTGGTTGATAGTTGATGACTATGGTAAAGTTGGCGGCTTTATCCCAATTATCAGTAGACATTTGTGCCAACTAGCTAGTCAATTCTATGCCCGAAGGTAAAGATTAAATTAATAATTATCATAATATTATTATCACAATAATTATCATAACTCTAAATGGAGTCGACTCCATGGTTGGAACTAGCCAGTTCAAGACGAAACGTCTCTAGGACTTAAACCCATAACCTTCAAGGATTATAAACACCACCCTTATCAATTGAATCAAGTAGTGGGTGGTTAAAGTTATACTATATATATATATATCATAATCATCAGTTGATGTATTTCCACGAGTGAAATCTCTTTTAAATTAAAAAAGAAGAAAAACTTGTCAACTCTAACAGCTGAAATTAAAACCCAAAATAGTTATGATTTGAAAAGTAAAAGAAACTGAAAGAATATGAAATTGTGCCAGAAAGTCGCATCCCCTCGAGCTATATTCTTGACACTTTTATTGGCTAGGTTTGAGCAGTCACTTTCCTCTTTGAAACTAGTTCAAGATTGTCCTTGTTATTTTGCAAAAGCTCTTGCAAGTTAGGCAAGCAAATTGTAGTAAAAAACAAACAGTTGCAACGTGCATGAATCATGATTAGTGGATTTGATAGCAGACAAACTCACTGGCATTCCATCTTTACATTTGCTTATAGGACTTAAATCTCAAGTCTTTGTATGTTGTGCCAATATAATGCTACAGCAAGCACCAGTGGGGCAAGTTTCAGAATTCTGATTCAGAATCCTTCTCGTTAGCAAAGACCCTTCTCTCCAAATCCCAATCCTTCTGTGTCATGCTGATAGCCTGTGAATTTACTGACTAATCAGCAAGAACAAGATATCATGAGCATAGACTCCCCCCACCTCTGCATGTAACCAGCAAGCTCACCATTCACTTTCGAAACCTTTTTTCAGCCATCGGAAACCCCTCTATTCCCTCTCATTTCTTTGTCTTGATCAAAACAGGACGGTTCTTGAACTCTGAAATCAAGTCAAGAAACCCAGCAATCGCTGCAAAAGATACTTTCTTTTTTTTGAAAGGCCAGTAAAAAGATACTTAGCGATACTTAGCAACAGAGTATTGATCTCTGGGAATCTCTTCAGGTCTCGAAGTGATGCTAAACCCAACCCCAATTGATCAAGAAAAACAAAGCGGTTTTAAGAGGCTAAATTGGGTTCTGCAGTCAGGTGTTCGACATTTTACTCTGAGAACTGACAAGGCGGTAGAAAAATTTGATATCCAACAAGAAGGGTCATAGGCGTCATAGGTAAGTGTAAGGCTTGAAAACCATAGGCTAAAGGCCCAAAAGATGAACGACATATCGTTTTATTATTAGTCTTTTTTTTTTTTTTAGTCTTATTTCAGCAATTTGGAAGCGCCCATATTTGTCATTGCAAGTGCTTAGGCAAAAGCACTCACTTTTTATTACGAAGAAGCGCATATTTTTTTCTGAGCGCAAGATGTTCGATCAAATGTCTCAGTGATTACTCTTTTACTTCACTTCATTTGTCGGGCGCAAACCTTGAAGTATCTCCAATCATGATGCTCTTAGATGGATTTAAAGAAATATTAAAGATTCAAAAGTTTCGCAGAATCGTGTCTTACACTGGGTTTTACTGCTTCACTGCTCTTCTGGCCTATGCTTATACAAGCAATACGTGAGTTTGCTTCAATCTCATAACAATTACATAATACAAAAAGAAAAAAAAAAGATTTTTCATTTTTACATAAATTTAAATGCTTTCTTTGGTCTATTTTTGGGTGTTACAGAACTAGAGCTGGGTTTTCTAGGGGTGATCAATTTTATGCGTCCTACCCAGCTGGGACTGAACTTTTAACAGATACAGCTAAGGTTTGTATTGATTCTTTTTTATGGCTGTATATTTTGTTTGTTTGATATTTTATGTATTGTTGTCCTGATGCTGGAGTTTTTGTTAATTTTTTCTTGGTAGTTATATAAAGCTGCACTTGGCAGTTGCTTTGAATCAGAGGAGTGGGGTCCGATTGAGTACTGCATCATGGCCAAGCACTTTGATCGCCAAGGGAAATCACCTTATGCATATCATGCAGTAAGTTTTTCTGATGATGAACCAAATAATGTTATTGTATGTTTGGAAGTTTATGATGATTGTTTTCATCAAATTTTGTATATATGTGTGTTTTATGTGCAAATTGATTGTCATTGATGTCTTTTTTAAAGATATGACTTCTTTATCTATGGATATTAATTGAGAAATTTTATAGGGTAATGGAATGAATGGTGATAAGAGTATGTGGGAGATTTTTATAGAATGCATCCAATATTTCTTGACGTTCTGTTTTCATTTTGTTTGATCAATCATTGTCTATCTGATGCCTCCTGTTACTTCAATCCTCGTTCTGCGTACCATATTTCTGTCAGGAGATCATTTTCCTCTTTGTACTATTTCACCTTGATCATGTCGGATGTCTTAATGAACTGAAGATTTTTAAGGTTTCGAAAGATCATCCTCAGTGCTGTTGGGGATGATAAAGATGTGCGTCCATTTTCATGTATTTCCCAATAGCTTAGTGTGCTTGCTTCCTTGTTTGCAATTTGATTTTTCCTAATATAACGAGGTGGAAAATTTAGTCTGTCCTGGTATCTGCATGCATAGAGATTTATTTTGCTCCAGCGATGTTTTAAGTTATGAATCGTTTTTAATGCCCTTGCAGCAATATATGGCACACCTTCTTTCTCATGGACAACTTGATGGAAGTGGCTAGAATGGAATGCGAATCAGCTACCAGGTGAATGGGAAGATAGAAATATGAAACCAAACTTATGACAACGTTTGATTACTTTCAGATGATGAAAGATTATTGGAAGTGACTGTGAGATGCAAGGAATGCCTCCAATAATTCATACAGCAAAAGTTAAAGTAGCCCTAAATCTTCATTTGTTCCATTAAACCGCTGAATGCCTTGTTCTTTTCTGAATCAGATCTTATTTAGTTAATATTGAAATATCCACTTCCACTCTCACTTAAATCATATTTATTGCCTCAGACGAGTGTAATATTTCTAACTTTGCAGTGCATCTGAACTATATTATATATATGATCACACTACTAGTGGCAATGCAATACTTATTCCTGGAATTTTTGCGTGCAAGGCTGCAATGAATTAATTTGAAACCCCAGAAATGAAAGGCCTCTCAACCTTTCAGTTTTCGATGTGCCTAACAAATAGTGATTGTTGCGAAAGAACCCATTCCTTTCCTTGGAGAGGCATAGAAAAGGGTTTTAACAAATCTGCAATGAAATATGTGTTTTTGGGTTAGGCATTATGCCCTCGTGGGTATTTTCCAATCCCTCTTTTGTCTCGTTTTCTTTTGGTCTCACGTCTAGTTATTTACTTTGCCTGTTTTGGCCACTCCACTAGTCAATTGTTCTGGCCTATATCATTGAAAATTTGAAATGCGCCATTAACCCTTGAAACATCCATATCTCTATTCTTAGCCAGATGTAAACATACTTCAGAAATCAGTACTCAAGTGTAATGTTTGACAAAATCATTTAGTTACAATGCGACTCAAGTACTCAACAGTCATGACTTCGTCCCATTACCTTCCTTTTACACTGATGGCTATTACCCAAAATCATTTATAAAATCCTAAAGAAAACATCTTGAAAGCCGAGGATGACTTCAATGTAGCACCAGATAACAACGCTACACTGCCCTTGTTAATTCATCTGTATCTTTACCTTCAAAAAAAATCCTATAAGATAAATAGGGTTAAAGGCCAGCAGGAAAAACATAGTGATTCCTTGTCAAGCATACTGAAATTCAACATGATCTATGAAACTAAAAGACTAGCTCATGACACTAAATGGATGAATTAGGAACAATTTATGAAGCTTGCACTTTACAATTATACATTGTTATTCTAATGCAAGCAATAAAAATGTTTTAACAGCAAAGCATACAAAGAGAAATAGAAGAGTGCTACCCTATCATAACTTGCAGCGTTTTGTTAGCTGAATAAATGTAATATCTTATAACCACCCTTCTTACAGGGAATCATCATGTTTTTAAGTAAAGAAAATGAACTCCGAGCACATAAATTAGACAACGTGGACTTCACGATCATTTCCAACCATGCCAATGCACATTGAAGCACAAATACTGTCACTCTTCATCAGACTGCGGGTGCTACATTTTGGTTTGTTTGAGCTAGTCTGCATAGCTACTGCATTTCTGTTTGCAGATTCCAGCTCTTCTGTTGATTCCAGCTCTTCTGTTGATTCCAGCTCTTCGGTTGCTTCCAACAGTGGACTCTGTACAGTTGCACGAGTAACAGAAGATGAACCACGCTTTACAACAATATCATCATCTCCATCAGAAGTGCAGACTCGTTCTCTGAGGAAAATAAAAGACAATGGTTCATTTTAAAAAAATGGCATAGGTAGAGAACTACACAGGAAAAATGTTTCCACAGCATTCACCTAGGCAACGAGGTGGCATGTTTCCTATGAAGAGGACTGTTTCTTTCACTTCTACCATTTCCTTCCTCAAGATGTGCAAACTGTTCCCTAAATCGATCAACTCCACTGGAAAAATGAAAGATGCATATGAGTTATAGTAAATGATACCTAAAAATTAGACATCTAGACTTGGCAGTAGGGCAATGAAAGAAATATGTACAAGTCCATGTGTTCAGTATTGAAACAATCTTCTTTTCTTTTTACACACTATATGGGATGATAATTGAATGCCTGACCTTGGATACACAAAGTGAGTCTGATCTGTTCCCCGAAGGTACTCTTTCAGCATCTCTGGATGGTACTCCAAAATCTGTTTTACTTAAAATAAGATAAATCAAAAGGAAGCAGGATATGCCAAACCTAGCAGAAAGTAACACCAACAAAACAAGCATATCTTACAATGGCCATACCTCTCTATAGATTAACTCTCTTACATCATCTTTTGTTAGTTTCCTCCTTTCAAATTCAAACTCAAGTTTTGAAATGGGTTGTCTTGACGGTTCATTCTCCTTATTTGCTAGACCATCAAAATATGGATCAGCTAATGCCTGTAGCAGGGGAAAAACTAATATCAGGCAGAAATCTTTGGTTGAATAACTAAACAGATTTATCTTTACACCCACTAGGCTGAGTTTAAAATAAAAAGATCCCAGATTATAAAGTGATATGAAGTGCAACCATTAATGTATCGTTTTTTACTAAATCTTACCTCTTCAGCAGATGGACGATCTTTAGGATCAAATGCCAGCAAACGCTCTAGTAATCGCAGAGCCTTTGGATCTGCATTTGGGATTTTTTTAGACAAAGGAACTGGCCGTTTCTTCCTCATGCTATTCAAATATTTTCTAGCCTTTTCATTCCCGATCTGCATGTGTAAAGAACAAATTTGAAACATCAAGAAACAATAGTATATACATTATTCTGCTGCACGAAATTATGAAGAGCTTCTGTTGATAAAAGAACACAATGAATAGATAGAAAAAGGCAACAAACCCGTGCAATGGATTCTTCTGACGGAGTGCCAAGCACATCAGTTATGATATCCAACTCATGAACCACATTTTTTCCAGGAAACAAGGGTTTCCCTGTTAGCAACTCGGCAAATATACATCCAATGCTCCAAATATCAATAGCAGGGGTATACTGCAAAACACACAGTCCAAGAAAATACGTTACCACAAAATCTCAAAAAAATTGTGGTCAAGTTTAGTAAACATAATACAGAACAATTAGTTTGACAGAAGACAAAGCAAATCTTTTGGCACATATATACATAATCAAGCATCAGAAAAAGATGATGGAAACAGCATGATGCAGATCTCTACAGTTGAACAATCTGCTAAGCCAAGCTATACACATTGCAGAAGTATACTATATAGTTTCCAAACCAAATTCTTGTATAATAATAGGTAATAGGTAATGCAGTTTCTCTAAATTGCTTTTGACTTCACTCATAAGCATCTTTTCACCTCAACAAATATAAAGGAACATAGATAAAAAACTGAGTGGAATTCTAATTTCTAACAAAGTACAATATCACTGCAACACAACCAAAATAATGCAACATGAAAACACACTCATTTTTATTAAGATGCTACAAAAGTTTAAAATTTTCAAATCATGAGGCCAACATCAACATCTTTCATATATATGTGCTCAATTTAAAATGTTCTGATTGAACCTACAGGAGCAAATGAACAGACCATTTTGTGCTTCAAGGCAATAAAACAGATAATATAAATGAATATATGCAGAGGAATGTTATTAATTGTCCAGATCAGACAAATTTTGGCTTCCAGTGGTGTATCTCTAACAAATGGATTACCAAAACTTAATTATACACAACTCAAAAATCAGAATCATGTACAATAATTGCGACAGACTAATTATAGTAGATAGAGGATAGTTATGCTTCTTACAGTTATTTTAACTGTTACAGAATTCTAAAATCTTTCTTGCTTAGGTAAGACTGTATAAAAGATGCAGGTGAGACAACTAGGCAATTAGCCCAACGGCCAAGCCTCTATGAAGGCCTGTAAGGGAGACAGGTTCAATTCCCACCTCCCTACCCCTTGGTAAAAAAAAAAAAAAAAAAACAGATGCGCTATGTTCGAGCGAAATGACCATGATATCAACAAAAAAAAAATAACAAACTCAACAACACTAACCACCAGACCTTCAGATTCTTTCACAGAAAAGAAATGGTCTAGTAGCACTACTGCAGGAATATATGCGGATGGTCTAGAACATGCGGTAATATTTTTGATATTTAAAAGAAAACCATCCATTTGCAGTCATTCGCTTTTTCTGCTGGAATCTGTGCAAGTGCAGAAAAGTGAATGGCTAGTATTATTCTTTCCTTCCCAACATGCTCTTGAAGGAAAGCAGATGCAAACATGATAAGTCTAAAGCAACACCCTAAGTGTTCTACACTGGAGCACCAAATGATTAACTCATACGTCTATTCTTAAATACTAATATGTATGTGTCAATCATCTACTGGACTAGCATAGGCAAGAGCATACAGTAGGTAAGTAATTTCCTTGATTAAATGAATACACAGTTAGACCTGTTGATAATTTAAAACTATCTTGCAGCCGAAAAAAAGAAATGAAGAGGTAGCCTAAGCCAAATTCATTTTCAAGCTACCATAGATAAAACACCACAACAAACAATCTTTTGAGTATTGAATATAGGAAAATCTAATTTGCAAAGGAATAAACATATACCTTGGAGGAAAAAGAACCACAAAGCTCAGGAGCACGGTACCACCGAGTTGCGACGTAATCCTTGAGAAATAATGTATGAATCAGTAAATTGCACAAGGGTAATATTGCTTCAAGAAGACACTTACTGTCCAAAAAATTGCTGAAGGAGCATTAGTAAATGACACTCGAGCAAGCCCAAAATCACAAAGCTTTAGCTTGCAGTCTGCATTTGCAAGAATATTTTTTGGCTTCAAATCTCTGTGAAATACATGGGCTGCAAAAAAAAAAAAAAAAAAAAAAAAAAAAAGGTCAAGGGAAAAAAGAAAATCATCATAAAGATTAATATATAAAGACATCTCTTATCAAATTGTTGCAAAAAGAACAATAAATATCTTCAAAAAATGAATAAAGAACCTGAGTGTATATATTGGAGAGCACGGAGAAGCTGGTACAAGAAAAACTGATGATGTTCAGGAGTTAAATCATCATTCAACTTAATGACTTGATGCAGATCGGATTCCATTAATTCAAACACAACATAAATATCTTTGAACTCTCTTGGTGAAGGAGGAAGCATGATATGCTTGATTTCAACAATATCAGGATGTTTGAGGAGGCGTAGAAGCTTGATTTCTCGAAGAATACGAGTTGCATCAGAAACATGTTCAAAGATATTGTTCATTTTCTTGATAGCAACTTTTTCACCTGTATGTGTATCTATCGCAGATGCTACCACTCCATAACTTCCTTTGCCAATCACTTCTTGAATCTCATACTGGCTTGCTTCTCCATACTCGGTAAAGAATTCTTTTTCTAGCATTGTCTAATTATAAACAAAACCAAAACCAACCCATTAAAATTGACACATTAAAGATAAAAACTTGGCCGAAAAAGGGAGATAAAAAGAGTAAAGAAATTCTATTCAAGCATTGTCTAATTATAAAACCCATAACAACCCATTAAAATTCACATATTAAAGACATAAATTTTGCAACAGAAAGTGAAAGCATTGTCAAAAACCCAAATCAACCCATTAATATTCACAACCAAAGCACCAAACTTTACCCAAAAAAATAACAAAATTCAAGAAAGATAGAGAATTTGAGATGGGTATTTTACCTTATTGAATGTGGGTTAACAACAAGAACAAACTACCTGAAAAATAAATTGAAGATGTGGGTTTGAGAATTGAAGAATATATATGTGTGTATATATATATTGCCAAATTGAAAAAAATGAGAGATTTTTTTATGCATAGAGAGAGAGAGAGGGAGAGAGAGAAGGAGGGGTAAAGTTTTTCTTATAATATAAAGAAGAAAACTAGAAAAGTGACAGAAGATTTTGAAGTCGTCAACTAAAGTGGTGGTCAGAATTGAGGGGATGATGAGATGGCCGTTCTTTTTTTTTTTTTTTCCTCTTTCGTGTTAGTCATAATTAATTATTGAAAATTGTAGTTGAGTTAGTTTCAATTACTAGTCAAAACATAAACGAGGAGGAGTCGAGTATGGCCATTTTTTCTACGAATAGGTTGGTGTTGCTCTCCTTTCTAAATGGAAATAAATTTATTTATCGTCATTATTGCTATAGTTTTTAATAATAAGTTAATTTATAAACCAACGGTCATAATTAACTAACATAAATTATTATTATTATTTAAGTGATATTTTAGATTAGATTTGAATTATCATTTAAATAATATTTTAAATTCTAATAATAATGTATAATTATATTAAATTAATTATTAAAAATACTTATTATTATTACAATTTTATTTGAATCGAATCGGATCAATTAATAATTTTATTAAATAATTAACTTATAAAAATTAAAATAATAAAAATTTTATTTTTAAATTTAGTATATATAAAAAATAAGTAGTGCGTAAAATAATTTATATTTTACATACTATTTATTTTAAATTGAAATAAAAAGATGACAAGACTAATTAAACAATTACAAATTTATATTTATATTTATTTTAGTTTAATTTATTATTACTCTTTCTCAACAATAATTTGTTATTACTTAGTATTTAAAATTTTTAAAAGTATATATTCAACTTATAGATTATTACATTGGTTATTTTTTAAAAATTTATAATTTTTTTAACATAAACTTTTAGACTCTTCAATAAGGACACCCTCTAATTTAGAATATCATATAATATAAAAAAATATATTTTAAGTTTCATTTTTAGAAGTGTTTTTTCTTTTAATGAAACTTACAAAACCAAGCAAACTTGACAATTCAATATGTCTTTTTCATAAGAAAGTGGCAAATTAAAAAATAATTATTATAAAAATTAGAAAAAGAAAATTAATAATTATATTCAAAAATGATTAATTTTATATTACTCCCTCCATCCCATAATATTTGGTAAAGTTTCTTATACACATAGATTAAGGAAATTAGTTAATTATAGTTATTTTGTGTATTTTTACCATTTTGTTACTAAAATATCCCTATTAATGTTTTTTATTTTATCAAGTGCAAAACATTTTACAAGATAAAGTTTTTTAATATTGTTGATAAAATCACACCTTTAGAGAAAAGTAGATATATGGTTATACAAAAATAGTGATAGTAAAATGGCATTGGAACTTTAAGGCATTTATTAAATATATAAATTCAAAGTAAAAAACTAGTGATATTATCTATACAATTAATAAAGATATTATAGACATTTATTTAATCAATTATCATCTTAAAAAAATAGATAAAATTTTAGGACTAATCAAAAAAAATTTTACCAAATACTATAAGACGAAGGAACCTCATCATTTTGTTTGGATTGAAGTAAAAAAAAAAAAAAAAAAAAGGTTGTTTTAATTGCGTATGAAAGAAGACAAAAGAGTTTCTATTTCCTAAACATGTGAGCCTCATCTGATCAGCCATTCCCTATATTCACGGAGCTGGTCAGATAGAGACACAATCTGATACCGACTAATCTTCCTGGACTCGCACGCATCCCCAATTATCCACCACTTATTTTTTGTAATAAAATTTTACAAAATAGTTTAGAATTTTAATTTTTTTTTTCCATATTACCGTAATTAAGGAAATTTTAGGGTGATTTTAATTTTAATTTACTTTCTTTTCACTTTGTGCTTATCACTATTAGATAAGGGTGTATGGAATCATCCAATGGTAGTTATTAATAAAGTAACAAAGTAATCATAGATTACACCACCTTAATTAATATAAAAATTAATATTTTTTATATTATTTTAACAAATCATATAAAATAAATTGAAATATGATTGACATATCAGCTAATTATTATTCTGTTCAAAAAAAAATAACGTTATTAACTTTTTAATATTATTATATATATATAAAATGTTGAACTCTAAAATGATTAAATTTAAAATTTAATAAGTATTCCTTCTAATATTTCTGTATTCACATTTAAAGAATAGCATGTAAAAACCATTGAATTTTCTTTTTTTCTTAAAAAATTATAAAAATTCATTTCTTTAATATACATATTTTCTATTCCATTTAAAACGTTTTAATTATATTATATCTAAAACATCATTCTCCTATCTTATCAAAATCATGTATTCATTGACAAAAAAAAAAAAATCATGTATTCTATTCTATCTAAAACATCTCTCTTTTATTTAATTAAACTATTTTTTTATTTAACATAAAAAGTAAAAAAGCGTAATTTTTAAACCATTTTCTATTTTTTAGTTCTATTATTATTATTATTATTATTATTATTATTATTATATGTGCAATATTAATAAAAAAAATAACTAAATAAAATTATTATTACAATTACAATATTTTAAGTTCTCATTGTTATCAATTATTTTATTTATTTTTAATTTTTAATTAAACAAAAAAATTTAATTATTTATTTTAAAATAATTTTAAAATACATATTATTTGTAATTTATATTTTGTGCGGATTTTCAACCGATTATTGTTTAGGGTTTGTTTGAATCAAATGAATTCCATAAAATTTTATGTAATTCATTTACAAATTCAAGTAAATATATTTGGTTTAAATGAAAATATTATAAAATTATTTTGGAATTCCAACTTTTTAATTTTGTAGAATTGTTTGAAACTAAATCAATTCTTATTAATAAAGTATGTTTGATTTAAATGAATTTAAAATTTATTTGGAAATGAATTCTATTTGAATTTCAAATAATTTGAAAATAAAATGAATTTTTTGATTAAATTAAATCAAATAAGAAATTAATTTTTTTTTTAAATTCAACTACAATTTTATTAGACTAGTTGATCCAGTTGCATGTGTTCATCACCTTTAGTTTTTTTTTTTTTTTTATCTTATTACTTAAAAGTCAAAATTGCTTTAATTGGAATTGGTTCAAATTTAGCAAAAAAAATTAAAAAAACAATTATTTGGAAATAAAATACAGAACAAGAAATGCTGTAATTGATGGTGAAGGATTCGACGGCTGTGAATTTATTTATTTTAATTTTTAAGCTTGCGACACAGCGATGCTATTAGGACCTTGGAAAAATATATTATTATTTTTTATGGCTATGAATTATATCTTCATTTTGTATAATCATGACCACGCAATACTAACACATATCCAACATTTTTTTATTCTTTTCTAATTTTTAATATTATCCTTTTAATACTTAAATATTTAAATATTGATGTATATTATTTTATAAATAAATTAATAAAATAATTATTTAAATGTTTGAATAAAAAATAGTTATTGAAAATAAATAATTTTATAATAAATTTCTGAAAATTATAGCAATATTTTAGTAAATAAATAGATAATTTAAACATATGTTTATAATAGATAATTATAATTTTTTATTATAAAAATATTTTAATTGATAAATAAGGTTGATTTTTTTTTTGTCATAGATCAAGCGGTTAAATACCAACACTACAAAGAGAAGATAGGAAGTGAGAGATTCGAACCCTAATTTCCTCAACTGGATGTCCACATGTCCATTCTCATTCCACAACAAATTAAATACTCCCTTCGTCTCATAATATTTGGCAAAGTTACTTCCACATACAGATTAAGAAAATTAGTTAATTATAGTTATTTTGTATATTTTTACCACTTTGTTACTAAAATACCCCTATTAATGTTTTTTATTTTATCAAGTATAAATAATATTTATTTAATGTCGTTGATAAGATCAAAATTTATAGTGAATTAATAATTTAAAAAAATACCACCAATTTTAATACTCCTACTTAATAAAATTATCTTGCATTAGTATTCAAATACTACTGTATTAAACGTCACTTTAGTAACAAAAAAATTATAAAATGCCGCCAAAAATGGTTTTGCACTAGTATTTGACAAAAAAAAAATTGCTCTATTTTAAGAAAATCCATAACAATCTTGCCAAAATAGGGAAATTATACTTA
>CATIWK010559894.1:0-25402 GCA_949634005.1 Mallotus japonicus
GTCATCCTCGTCACTAAAAATTAAAATAAAAAGCCACGACGACACGACACCAAGTCAGTCCCAATCTATTATTCTCTCTCTATTCATTTTCGTCGTCAAAAACTCTCTTCTTCTGCACATTATTTTCGTTTTCTCTGATCCTCAGTCATGGCTATTCACGCTTCTTCTAAAAATCAAGGTCTACTGTTCTTGCTAATCATGTGTTAATAAATCAAAATCAATTGGTTACTGCTGTTCAGTTGCTTCCGCTGATGATTAGTTTGATTATATTTATTTATTTTTGTGGTTAACAGATGATGGTGGTGATGATTTTGATCAAAGTGCGAAAAGTTCTTATTTTCATCTGCCGCCATTAGATGTCTCTGTTGCATTTCCTCAAGCAACTCCAGCATCCATATTTCCTCCTTGTGGTGAGAATATAGTTCGTGAATCTGTGAACGTATAGTGTTTGTTATGTGGCAAATGAGTGTTTGATTTTCGATGTATTAAGCAGGTCGTTTTTATTTTATTTTTTAAATTTCAGCTTCCGATTATTATCAATTTGATGATCTCTTGAATCCTGAGGAGCAGGCTTTTAGGTTGAAAGTAAGACAATGTATGGAAAAAGAAGTAGCACCTATAATGGCTGAGGTATAATCTTCGTTTTTTTTTTTAAAAAAAAAAATCGTTGAGCAGTGATTTGTAGGAGAAATTGTACAAATTCAATGCTAAAAAGAAAAAAAATGCCTATGGAATTTTGATTGGATCATTTTTGTAGATTGTGGGTTTGTGCTGATTTAATGTATTTGTCCTACAATTCCTCAAACTGTGGACTTTTCTTGTGTAGGACAAATTAGTGTTATCTTGTAATTTATGTTCTGATCATTACGAGTTACATAAAGATATGCTTAGAATATAACCGTTGTTTCTATGTATATTATGCATATATTGTTCATCTCAGTACTGGGAGAAGGCGAAGTTCCCTTTTCATATTATTCCCAAGCTTGGTGTACTACGTGTTGCTGGTGGCACAATTAAGGTAACTCTATTGACTTTCTTTTAGTGTTAATTATTGATTTTTGGTTTTCCAAGTGGAAAGTTTGAGGAGAGAGATAATGTTTAGTTCTAAATCCCAGGGTTATGGGTGTCCTGGTCTCTCTCTTACTGGAAGTGCTGTTGCTACTGCAGAAATTGCTAGAGTTGATGCAAGCTGTTCTACCTTCATTTTGGTGCATTCTTCTCTGGCGATGCTTACCATAGGTGAAATCTTGATTGATTTTTTTTTCTTTTCAATGTTTTTTAGCCTAGTTTCTGGATTTTGTTTCCAACTGCCCAGTGCTCTTCTTGAATTAAGATGCATGTGATAAAATATGGTCTGGTCTAAATTTGCTTCACTTTTTGTAAACAGCACTTTGTGGATCAGAGGCACAAAAGCAGAAATATCTACCTTCTTTGGCTCAGTTAAGCACTGTAGCTTGTTGGGTGAGTGACTTTGTTTTGCACTTGGTTAGTCTTTTTTTATTTGGTATTGGCTTCTACTACATTTTGGTTACATGTATGCTTTCTTTCTTTAGGCTTTGACTGAACCTGACTATGGGAGTGATGCAAGCGCTTTGAAAACGACAGCGAAAAAGGTTCAAGCTCTTTACATCACATGGTCATGCATGTTTTCTACTTTTAGGTTTCTTGTTTTATATCTCACCATGCTGTCAAATCTTATGTTGTGTGTTCTTCCTCCTCTCTTGCTGGGATAATCAGGTAAAAGGAGGTTGGATAATTGAGGGCCAAAAGCGCTGGATAGGAAACAGTACCTTTGCAGATGTTTTGATTATATTTGCCCGGAATACTTCAACAGATCAGATCAATGGGTATGTTGGATTCCATACCAAATTCTCCCATTATGGTCAGAATGGCAAGCATTTGTTGACATTATAACTGTGTCTGAGCTTTGTTTGGATACAGAATCCACCATAACTGATGTGCAGATTCACAGGAAAATTAAGTCCTCATCTCCCCATTGACATGCGTGCGTAGATTTATCATAAAGTTAGGTCCTCATGAACAAGAATGCACAAGCTGACATTAATAAGCATGTTGTCTGAAGTATATCAGTGGACGTTTGTTTATATATTTGAGTCTCATATTTGCTATTTAATTTCCAAAGTGTTCTTGTTGGATAATAGCTATCTGCACTATTTTGCTTCTATTTTTTCTTGTTTTCTCTTCCTTTAGATGAATTTGTATGCATGATAGTATATCTACAACTGTGTGATATGCACATATTGATTAAGTAAGATGGTATACTAGTTGAATTTATCAAGTCTGAATGTAGAGTAGACAAGGCCAACATGCCATTTGAATAATTAGATGGATGATAAAGAGTTACAATACGAAGACTTGTTCTAAATGAGATTCATATAGATACACAACCTTTAAATGGCAGGCAACCTGTAGATATACAGGATTGTGTGAGTGCTAGGAATTCTAGCTTAGCTTGAACAGGTGCACTGTCTTCTCTTAAAAATTGATAACTTGATGTTGCAGACAGAAATCTATGGTGGCTTCCAGTGCATATGTAAATGACATTTGACTTAATCTTCAACTGTCTAGCGTAGGTCATTCTTTATAAGTGTGGGTCATAATTCCAAATTTTCATCCTTTTTTTTAGCTTCTGTCTGCAACAATATGCAGTAGACATTTTCCCATTTTATTTGCTGTTCTTTACATTTTAAGTTGCTTTTGTCTTTTTTCCCCAGATACATAGTGAAGAAGGATGCCCCAGGATTAACAGTTACAAAAATAGCAAATAAAATTGGCCTTCGGATTGTACAGAATGGAGATATTGTGCTGAAACAAGTTTTTGTCCCTGATGAGGATAGGCTTCCTGGTGTTAATTCCTTTCTAGATACTAATAAGGTAATGCTGATATGATTCTCATCGGAATGATTGTCTATGTAAATATCCATATGCTTGCTTGTGTTAAGTGGTCTCATCAGCTGCTCAGTTGGCTGCATATCGTAATTGGATTTAATTTTTGAAACAATTTACTCTGGCTGCCTATAGATGAAGAAATGGAAAAACTTACAGAAAATTACAAGTTCTCATGCATGTCATTTTCTTTGATTACAATGATATTCTGGAGAATATATACCCTAAGTGAGTATTGTATGACATCCTTCTGTTTTTTCTGCATATCAAAAATGTCAATTTTGCATCAATTCCTACTAAATCCAACTCTAGGACCTCATGCTGTTATCTACACAAATGATATCAACCGCATAGTTTTTATTTATATGTTCCTGTCTCATATGTTGCCCATTACTTATATGGAGTTCAGCCCCCCTGTTACCATATTTAGCTTATTTATCAACTTTTACTTCATTCACCAAATTTTCCTAATTTACTGATGTGTGCATAGCAGCATTTTTTGCAACTATTTTTAAGGTTTTTTAATCTATTAAAATATTTATTTAGGTGTTTATTGGATTAATAAATTCCATTTATAAATTTATTCATTTCGCTAAATTGTTTGGAAAATTTACACTACCAGCTTTCTTTTTGGTTAATACGGCTGATCAATTTCAATACTGTTACACTATTTCCAATGTTAATCTGGTTCATTTCTGTTATTTAAAACCCCCTGGATTCTGTAGTAGATCAACCAAAGAAAAATCAAAATAAATCATAGAAGCAGTTGGATAAGATGAATGAAACACAGCCAAATTTAGTGGTATTACTCTCTGTTCTTTCATTGGCCTGCAACACATCAAGGAAAGCTTAGAAACTGCCTTTGTCGGGTCCCTGAAGAAATTCTGGGTTTGTAGATGCTCCATTCTAGGGATGGTATCAGTGCATTAGTACATATTATAATCTAATTTGAATATGAACATTAGTTACCTAAGACTTATGTATTTGTTTAAATTTGTTGCATAATTTTAACTAGTTCTATGTATTTTGATATATATGTATCTAGAGGTCCCCATGGGGCCAGGGTGGGGATCCCTACAGGTCAGGGTTTATACTCAACCCTTCCACATGGGGAAGGGAAGTGGAGCCTGCCCTGTACCTGCTTGATGCTGGCCATCCCTGCCCCATTCCCATCCCTTTTCCTTTCTTACTAATTTCTTTTATTTTCCTTGTCGATCATATAAAATGTCTATATTGATGTAAGCAGGCTTGAATTGCTTTTTGGCAGTTGTATGCTAATACTTGTAAAGTAATATATCTAACAAAAAAGAACATCTTCTCTTCCTTTTTATCCCTTCTAGAACTTTAGCTCCTTCTATTAACTTTGCACATGTGAACGTAGCTATGTATTTTTCTTCTGAACTGATTATGTATTTGCTTTGATTAGAATTTGCATATGTTATCACTTTGTAGACATTGCTAATCTAATGTCGAGTAGCCAACTTTTCAGTTTGTTTTCAATATCTGCCATATCATCTTGTATTCATGGTTTTAGATTTTCATACCTCTTATCTGATTGATGCTGTTTAAGATTAGGTTCTTGCTGTTTCACGTGTAATGGTAGCCTGGCAACCTATTGGCATATCAATGGGGATCTATGACATGTGTCACAGGTATTACAGGATAATCTGTTGCTATACTTTGTACCATTGAATTGCTACACCTTGAATAATGCTCCTGTGATTTTAAATAATTGAAAGGTATCTTAAAGAGAGGAAACAATTTGGAGCACCGTTGGCTTCTTTTCAAATCAACCAACAGAAACTTGTTCACATGCTTGGTAATGTTCAAGCAATGTTTCTTGTTGGTTGGCGCCTCTGCAAATTATATGAAAATGGTAAAATGACTCCAGGTCATGCCAGCATGGCGAAGGTGTGGTTGAATGTACAAAATCCTTTAATATATTTGGCAACAGATTGTCCTTTCTTCAGTTGTGACTTTTTGTTTTTGGTATCTTTAGGCATGGATCACTTCAAGAGCTAGGGAGACAGCTGCTATTGGGCGGGAGTTACTTGGTGGCAATGGAATTTTGTCTGATTTTCTAGTTGCCAAGGTTTTTACGCTCTACTCTTTCCTGAATATTGTGATGCCTAGAAGTTAGAATTATCTTTGGATCTTTGGTTGCTGTTTGATGTTATTAACTTTGAAACCTTAAGTTTCTTACCATGCTGATTGCATCAACTCGTGCAAAACTTTATGTTTGAAGAATACGTCGAGGGTCAACATAGCAACACGCTTTTGAGGGACTACGTCGTTCTTGATATTTATCATTAACCAAGAATGGATTGTTAACAGAAGTTCCTTTCATCTATTCACTGATTTTGTCATTGTGCAGGCATTCTGTGATTTGGAGCCCATATACACATATGAAGGCACCTATGACATCAACACCTTGGTAACCGGAAGGGAAGTCACTGGTTTTGCCAGTTTTAAGCCAGCTGTATTGAACAAACGGAGCCGCCTTTAAATTTGAGTTTGCTGGTTCTCTTCCTTCAGGTCTGCACATTAGCTCTGTGTCATACCATATAACTTGTCTTATGCAGGCTTGATCAATAAAAAAAGAACGTAATAATCTAGAGAAATTGTAGAATGAAAACAAAAAGATAGAATGACCTGTGAAATAAAAATCTTATACTGAATACATGTTGGACGCAGTAAAAGTTAATCATTACCATCTTATATTTATATGCAGTAAGCTGCAACTTAACTTTATTGTTGTTTTAAACTGGCGTTGAAGCTGGCTATGGTGGCCATGGAATTTTAGCATCTGTTTGAAATAATAAATTTCTATAAATTTGCTTATTCATTCAGTTTAAATCCAAAAGCTACACGAATTTGATATCTTTTCTGTAGTTTCAAAACGGAGAAAACTATTGTGAGAAAAAAGCTCAAGCTCATTATAGGTTGAATTTAAAAAAGTATATTGTATAAATAGAAAATGGTCTAAAATTTCTAATCACTTCACCCAAAAAGTCTTATGACTATTTTTTTATTATTTTTTTTATCAATAAAGAAATACATCATCAGAAGGAAGAATGCTAAAAAAAACCTGGCAAACCAACAAAACCATCATCAGCATAACCATGCTGCCAACAAAACAATATTAAAAAAGCAACACGCACACTTGGCAAAACAACAACCGAACAACAAAACAATATAAGAAAAAAAAAAAAGAGGACACTTGGCAAAACTGCAAACTAAACAGTCATCAGGGCAAAGGACTGACACGTATGCTTCTTGGATGTCTTAGGAGTCCAATTAGCTTCATTTGATATCTGCACTAAAACAAGAGCAGGAGAAGGTGGGTGTGTAGCACCAGCCATGCCCATGGTTGCCTGGAGTTTTTCCTCAAAATCACCACCTCTGCAGACCCATGTTCCTGATCTTCAATTGAAGCTGAGTTACTGCTGTCAAAAACTTGACATTCTGTACTGGGTTCAATATATTCACCACTTTAGCCACCGTATCAGTCCTCAACATATCTGCTCTAGCCACCACTGCTTCCATCGCCGATGCGAGCCCATCAGTCGCAAATCCATCACTCATCACCCCCACTCTTCCTTTCCTCCTCAATGCTCCAATCAGAGGCGGAGCCGCCACACTTTCTTGAACCTTGGCCAACTCATCATTCAAAAGCCTTTCGTTGAGTTTAGTCTCTTCTTTTAGAGTAGCTATTCTTGCACTCTGATCTTCAGATAGATCATTAACTGAACTTTCAAGTACACCAAAAGCGAGCCCAGGTTTGAATCCAGTGATCCAGAGAAAGCTGTTTTCCAAAGGAGATAACCATGGAGGAGAGAAAAGGAGGAAGATGTCATGCTGAGCGATTCTTGATTTTTCTTCGTAGAACTGTTGGTAATGAGAAAGAATTCTTGAAATGAGCTCCATTAAATCTTCGACTCGAGATTCATGGCAATGTTGCTCGACGGATAATAGTTCGTCGAGATAGTGTTCTTGATGCACGAGCCAACGTTCCAAGAAGGGAATGAAAATGTCATTGCTGCCGCTACTCCCACTACCACTACCGCCCCCACCACCTTTTCTTGCTCCTGACCCGTTTGGCATAAAAAAGCAAGAAATGGGAATGAATGAAATGATCGGTGTAATTAAGTCAAAACAACATTGATTGATGGGTATACGATGTGTGTGAGTAGAGTGAATGTCAATTGAAGAATTGTTGTAGTCTGTTATTTATATACAAAGACGCATAAACACAAGTACAGTTGTTTTACAGCTGAAGGTTGGCGGTTAGGTAGTTGCTGCGGCACCGAGTAAGGCGGTGGTGGCTGGGTGAAGCGGTGGAGTTTTGTTTTGAATTGAAACAACAAATGTAAGAAGGTAGGTCCAGAAGATGGATTTTAGAGCAAGCGGTGGAAACCCGAGTTTGATGATTGGGGGATGAAAGCTCAATCGGTGGTCACAGGTTGTTCTTAGTATATTATAGTATTGTTTCTGGCATTGGAATCAGGCAAACTTAGTATATTTGATTGTTGAGTTTGAGTGGTACTGGTAGAAATGGCGGTTGTTCTGTTCCTCGAGTTTTATCATCAAGAAGTTTATGATTTTCTTCAATGCTTCGTGATTAAGTTTTTATTGTTATTGGTAATAATAATAGAGGAGGTCCAAAACAAATCATGTCTGAATCAACTCAAAACAAAAAGCTAATTTCATAATGATGAATCGAATCCGATTAAATCTGACGAATCGAGAGAGCAAATCCAATAGAATCAAATTACTTCAACTTAAATAGCAAGTTATCAATTAAATAATTAAAAAAATAAAATTATTTAGACAGTAACTAAATATTTTTTAATAAAAAAAATTTTACCCAGAAGGTAAAAAAATATAATAACTAAAAGTGAAATGATCCCTTACATTACAACAGTTCCTTATAAAAAGCCAAAAGACCAGGTTATTTTATTTATTTTTTTTTTTTGAGTGGGGGGATCGGGGAGGTGGGTCTCGAACCGGAGATCCACCGGGTGTCCCTCAGCATCCTGGCCACTAGGCCAGGTATGGGGACTTTTTGAAAGATAATTCATTAACGGAAATCACAACATTTACATCTTATCTGATAAGACTAAGGAGAGCTAAATGAACATTTAAGCAATTAGGCTAAAAAATTAGAGAAGAAGAGTTTTTTGAGAGCCAATTAGCAACTAAGTTACAATTCCTAGGAATAAAACTGAAAGCTAAACTTGGGATTATAGTTTTGAAACTCTGGATTTCTTTATGGATAGTTTCAATCTCCCAAGGAATGATACTGTCAGGGGAATTGCATAGCTCAATTGCTTGCTTACAATCTGATTCGATTTGGAAGTCCTTGTCCAAATGAGAGGATGCAAACTAGGCCGCTGATCGAATGACAAACATTTCAGCTTAGAGAGGAGAAGAAATTGTTGTTCAAATGTAGATGAATCAATTCCGTTGGTTGGATTCGTCCAATTTAACCTGATTCTGTAGGATTTCCAGACCTACTTGTTACCCATTATCAAACACATTACATGATTTATATCATTTGTAGTTTTTTTCTTCAATATTTAAAAAATTAAAATTTAATATTATTTAGTAGATAAAAGAATTTTGTTTCTATTAGTTTTAAATAGTAAAAATAAAAAAAAAATTTGCAGAAAGATTTCATCATCATATATAAAACAATGATATTATTACTAAGTAAATAATTAAAATTAAAATTTTTATATTTGAATCATAGAAAAAATCAGAAAATACTACAAATTTTATCACTAAAATATGATAGCAACATAAAATTATATAATGTTAAAGAGTATAAAAACAATCAGACTTTTATTTTCCTCATATATATATATATATATATATATATATAACCGGACATCATACTTACCTTCTTTCAGCTTATTACCGGTAGTTTGTTCAAGATTTCAAACTCAACGGTTGGTAACTAAACACAAGAGTTGCGCTCATTGCGAGACTTAATCCAATAGCTCAAGTCACGAGCTAACAACAGCCATGCACCGGGTGGGTTTTACAGTCAAGCTCCTTTCTGCCTTTGCACTCTAGGTCAATGGTCAATTTTCTTCCAGTCTGAGGAAACCTTTGCATGCTTCTATTACCGTTTGGAAGACTTGCGCTCCATAAAAATTGTCTATCTAAGATTGTTCCTTGCTCGTAGGTCCTGACACAAGGTTAGACTTCTAACTCTTTTAGAGTAGAGAGGCTTCCACATAAGCTGTGCAGGAAAGGTCTAAAATCAATCTCAAGAAACATTAAAATTATATATATATATATAATTTCTTACCTCTATCTATAATGGTGGTAAGATCATAGGTATTCTTACTGATAGAGGGTAAGACTCGAGGAGTTCCTAATTTTTTTTTCAAATCATTTTAGAATTTTATCTAGATACTCTTACTGAATTTGAAAATTATTACTATGCCTTATAGTATAAGTATTATTTCTTGACCTCTTGTTAATTTATAGTTAGCATATTAATTCGAGTCTACTACAAGAGTATTCTTAGAGTAGAGATGTTAGAGGAACTTGACCATTTTTTTTTCGAACAACAGAGGAACTTGACCGTCAAACTTAATATTCTTAACATATATAAATAAATTTAAAATAAATAAATATTTTTTAGTAATAAAAGGTTGAATCACGATGTATCTATACATACTTTCTCGTAATTACGAAGAACTTGGCCAAGGTATAACTGTCCTGTTTGCATTTAAAATAGCCATAGAATCGGTTAAGTTGCTTCCCGAGATCCCACCAATGCTTTCATTTGTACCATTAAGAAATAGATTCCAGAAACTATTATTGTCATATTTTATAAGGCACAAGATATGTTAGATAAGTCTAAATAGCTGTGAAACTTCTTCTACACACCATGTCTTATTGTTATATTTTCAACTTCTTCTCTCTCGTTCATTTATTTCTCCAACTACCATCTCTAAACCATTAATGGAAACTACTAGTACTACTTCTCTCCCTTCTGCTTCCTTAACACAGTCGAAAGATTCAGATAAACCCATCCATGTTTTGGAGCTGAAGGCATTTGAAGATCCTCCACCAGACCATTACAAATACCGAGAAGGGAAGATCCTTAGCCCCAAAACTTACTCAGCAAATGCCCTACTGAGCATCTTATCTTATGTATGGAGTTTTATTACCGAACTACAGGTCCAAGAACTTGGACATAGAAATACCTTTTGTTTTATGTTTGGAAAATCTGAAGAAATTGAGAGGATTAGGAACGGTGTTCCTTGGTCCATCCACTGTTCTCTCATGGTCTTAACAGAGTGGAGTCCATCCTCTTCATTTGAAGATTTAGATTTCTCTACTGAATGTTTCCAGGTCCATATTTTAGGTTTACCATGAAATCAAATTACCTATGATAATGCTTGTAAGATTGCAAATGCTTTGTATAATGGTTTGATCACCACCGATGCTCAAATGTACTCAGATTATGAATGTGATCCACTTATGGTCTTAACAAGCCTCTGCCTAAAGGCTTTATGAATAAGGTGGAAGGCAAAACAAAGTAGGTTTTCATCCAATATGAAAGGCTTCCAAATCTGTGTCAACTCTATGGTGTCTTTGATCACAGCATAAGGAATTGTCCAACATTCACAACGGAGGAAGCAATTACTAAGCAAGTGTATAGCCACAAAGACTATGGACCCCGGATGCACGCAGAACCTCTGCGTAAAGCTATTCTTCACCCTCTCATGAGAAAGGCAAAAATGACTTCACCTGCTGTTTTGCCTTCCTTCATCGGACAGCTCTCTTTGAATGGCCCATAAACGTCTGGCAAGCCTGCTCTTCCTATACCGTCTGTTCAGTCTCCGAACTCGATGTTGCTAAAGATACGTGACTAGTAAGGGGACAATAATTATGAGAAGATTGCTACTGACATACGACGGAGTCAGGAAGATCATGATGGGAAGACAATAGTCTCGGGAAGTGTTCAAGGAACTACTAAAGGCTAGAGTACTAAGAGAAAGGAATTAATGGCCCTACCCAGTGATGAAGCCCAGCCTCTGATGGAAATGTCTCCCAAAGCCAAGCCAATTAAGGCTGATGATGGCCCTTGCATGCTTAATGACAACCCAGCTGATAGCCTTACCAACAATGGCCCAAAAGTAGCACTTTCACTAGCTGAGAAATTTGAAAGTGCAATGCTAACTATGGAGGCTTTTATTTGGAAAAGGTGCTATTGACAAAGCTCTCCAGGCTACATCAGCAATTGGTGCTAGCAATGCTGGAAAGAAAATTAGAAAATTTCGCATGAAGTCTTTTGCTCGATTAGCTTAAGAAAGGAATTTGGCCAAAGATAGCTAGCTCTCTTGATGTCAACTCTACTACATCCAACTCCACATAGATGTCTAGGTCTTTATTTTGTTTTTTGCTATCTTAAGGCTAGTCATAATATATTACTTCTACAGGTGTATGTTATGTGAGTATAAGTAATTTTAGTGACTTCCTAGTGTTGGATGTCTATTTTGTATGGTCCTTTCTTATTTTAATGGAATTTCATTTGGTAAAAAAAAATAAAAAAAAAATATTCTAGTAGGACCCTTTCTAAACATAATGTAGTCGGTACCATTGATAGGGGGTGAACAAATCCAAATTAAAATTGAAAAATCAAACCGTACTGATTTGTTTTATTTTATAATTTTAAAAAATATAAAAATTTGTTTTGAATCAAACTAAATTGAATATATATATGCTAATTATATGTATAAAATCCTTTTATAGTAAAATGACAAAAAAAAAAAGGGCGGACTCAAATCCAAAATCCTCTGTATGCCTCAAGGGAGCCAAGCCTCATCAGTGCAAATTATATCACGGACCCCTGTCCATGATGCTATGTGTGCCTCACACGTGTGATTTAAGCTAGCGTTTTTTTTATGCTTTCTTCTTCTTCTTCTGGGATGTTCTAAGCCATCCAGTTGTCCTACGCTTTTCACGTTCCTCTCTAAAACAGATTCTCCACTACTTCTGCTTCTTCTTCTAATGCTCATCAATATTAATCTTCTTATATATATGTTTTTCTTATATTTATCATTTCCTCTTCACACTCCCCACTCTCTTCTATCTCTAGTTTTATTCAACAACCCGCTTTTTTTTTTTCAGTATTCATATAATCCTCCTTCTTGACCATTACCATTTTTTCTTCATCTGGCTACATTGGGAGATCAAAGAACGCTATTTTCTTCTTCTTTTTTTTACCACGATAGTTGTTGTTTTGGTGTTCTTTTATTAGTATGTGATAGCATTCTGATGAGATGTAGTTTGCCGAATTTCAAAACTTGAGCCTTGATGATGGAATCAATTATAGTTATTGCTATAAATTTTATGACATGTATATATATGTGTGTTGTCTATTGTTAGGATCTGCAGGGAATGGCTTAGATGTGGATGAGTATGTGCGCAGGGCATACAAATTTGCTTTATAGTGATTGTATAGAAATGGGTCCTATGCCTGAAAACCAATGAGCCTCTAGGTGAATGTCAATGAATATGTAGGTGAAAGCTAATAAACATACAGGTGAAGGTTAATATTATAAAAATTAATATTAATATTAAATAGAAATAATTAATATTAAATAAAAATTCATATTAGTATTAACTAAAAATTAATATTAATACTATAAAAATTAATAGGTTAATTGGTCAAATAATATAGTTTCATTGATTAAATCATGAAAATTCATTAGTTTTTAACCATATGTTCATCACTTTTTAATATTCTAATTTATTATTCTATATATGTTCATCAATAAAAAAACTATAAGTTCATTGAACATAGCATACATGTTCATTAACTATCATTAACTATACACTTTAGATTCATCAAACAATTTGGTCAAATAATATATGTTCAATGATTCAATCATGAAGGTTCATTAATTATCAATTATAGGATCATCACTTTTAATACTCTAGTTCATTATTTTATATAGGTTCATCAATAAAAAACTATAAATTCATTAAACACAACATATATATTCATTAACTATACACTTCATGTTCTATATATATATATATATATACACACACACACATACACACACAAGGGTCGACATAAACTTTCAAAGCATTATTTATTTTATTACAAATTAATATAATTAAGCTTAAATAACTCCAAAGTTGATAAATCAAATCATAAAGCAAGTGGCAGACCATATTGTTCATGAAATTGGACAACTAATAATTTTCATGGCATATCTCAAGCAGTCCAACAAGCACTGCGATTACGGGAAGATTGGTGTGCAGCTCACCAATCTCTGCATGTGAACAGATCACTTCCTATTTACTCTACCAAAAATTAATCTCACCTCACCAAATTTTGATCCACAAGTCTGTTTATTCCCACAAAACACCCATGTATCGCATAAACAAGGTCCATCATTGCCACTACACATATCTTTACAAGCCTGACAACATTCCTTGGAAGAATTAAACTTCAGCTCTGATCCCCACTTCATTGCAGGACCCCACAGCTCCAAATTATCAATCCCTCTGCAACACCTGCCATCATCATCACCCTCTAAACTCTTCTCTTTCAATGTCAAATGATTGGAGCCTAAATTCGTGAAATTCGTATTGGGATTTAAGATTACGGACAGGAAGTCGAGTGCATGGGACTGAAAATTGCATTGATATGGTGTCATGAAATTCATTTGCAGAACGTGGTTTTTGAACTAGATGCTTTGGGTGTGGTGAACAATTTTCGAACTCATGAGGAAGATCTTTTTGAATTTGGTCTGCTCATACATAACCCAATAAAATTCGAAGCTGTAAAAAGAAGAAGAAAAAAAAAAGATGAGAAAAAAAAAAGCATATTTTTTTCTACACACGTGTGATGGACCCCTAATCCATATTACAATATGGACAGGGATCCATGATATAACAACCGCCTCACCGGCTCCTTGGAGGACCTTTTTACACAAGGAACAGGAAATACCCTTTCCTTCACGCAATTTATGCAATGCAAGAGCAAGCAAACTAAATCAAGCAACTGTTGTTCAAAAAAAAAAATCAAGCAACTGCTGATTCACTTTACACGCATAAAAGTGAATATTTTATTCTAGACTTCAAACAACATTGCCATCCCCTGGGTGCCCCAATTACTTTCAATGCTGCAGTCGATTCGGTAATTACGCGAGTCTATTTGAAAGTCAAATAAAATTTGAAATTGACAATGTTTTAACTTGATGCAACTTAATTACCCATGTGACTGTGAGCTACATAGGGGCTTTTTGGCTATACATGTCACTATGCCTTGCCTTGAAGATTGAACCTTGTAAGCTTGTAGATTATAAAATCCAGATGCTAGATACAAGAACTGTATATGGCTTAAAGAAACACCACTCATGAGCAAAGATAGCCGCTAATATTGTTGAGTGCTGACAAGTGTGCAATAAGAGAAAAGCTGAGCCCAAATCATCAAAAACAGGATAAATTCCAAGTTTATTACATTGTAAAGCTGAAAACACTACACTCCTGCCAACAAGAGGACACCAAGAACATTGCCACTTATGAAACCTGACGGAGGCATGAGGAAAATTCCAAGGCCCCTCCATTATTGGGAAGATTAACAATAGAATCAGACAGTTCTTAAATAAAAAAAAAAATTAAGAAATTTAAAAAAAAAAAACAGCAATTCTTCTTCACTGAAAGTGATCTGTTTGTTACCATGCAACAAACGCCTACAGCCTCAGATTGTCGCCTCTTCTTGAAGCCATACTTTTTCCGGGAATAAACCCATTTCGATCTTTCTGCTGTTGAGTATACTCCTTGCAGTAATAAGCATCAGATTATGATAAAAAGTGTGAAACACATAATATTTAAGTCTCATAAAAGAATTGCAAAATTAGGTTTATTATAAGTTCAAACTACATGGTACAAAAATATACATTTTCTAACTTTTCTTTTTCATAAAATGTTAATATTATTTTATTATTTCTAAGAAATTAAATTTTTTCTATTAATTTAAAATATTTTTTGTACTAATTTTATTTTATGTAGAACAAAATAACCATATGAAACAACACCGAATTGATATATTTGAAATAAAATATTTTTTCAATTCCATTTTCAATTAATATTAAAAATGTCATATTATTTTACTAAAATTAAAAAAAAATCAGATAAAAAATACATATTAAATAAAAAATTATTAATAAATTATCAGATAAATTACCGTCTTAAAAAATTGACTTATAATTTAAAAAAGACCAAAAACATAAATAAACTTAATATTGTGACTAATTGAATAACCTGTGGGGAAGAATAATGAGCATTATTTCTTACAAGTTACAAGATAATACATTTTGTACAAGTTTCTCAAGTGGTAAAATTACAAAGGCGTTTAGAAGAATCATAAAAGGCCACACAAGCGAGGCCTAGAACAGAACTGCCTTCCATTAGCTTTAGCAATAGCCATTGCTCCAGCAGTAACTCCAGCCCAGAGCACAGTAGTCAAATATTGTTGCGCATTTCGCCCTGCTGTTCAACAGATTTGGGGGGTTGGGGTGAATGGAATGTTAACATTGAACAACAACGGAAACTAGAAAAAAGAAGTAATGCTTTAGCACAGCACAGCACCTTGCTGAACGGTGAAGGTAGTCAGTGTCAAACCTCCAATTATCAAAGCTGAAGCCACCGGGAGATACTGCAATATTTTAGTTTGTTAATGAGAACCATCACTAGGAAGAATACCAAAATCAAATGAGCATATAAGTATGTATGCGTAGTTTTGATAAGAAAGCAAGTAGACCAACCCCATCTCATACTTTCTTTATCCTAAAAAGAAAATGATGAACGACATCACACGTTGGCTTTGAGAAATTTTCAGCAAAAATAAGTTTGACATTGATGACATTCCAGCCCAACTCGATCTCAAAAACCCCATGATTGAGATTGAGAGACTGTCCCAAAAATATATCTACTACAATGCCAAAGCCTTTTCAATGCATGTGTACTTCCTGCCACCAGGTAACCAGTAAGGTTCATCTAAACTATTGCCAACTTGATAAAAGATTAATTAGTCTGCATTAGGACAATCCAAAGTGGGGTTATGTGAATGTGTGCATATGGCTGTCTGCATGGTATTGATTACAATTTGCAATTATACAAGGAAAAAAATTGTTGGATTTATATTTTAGACAGAAGTAGTAGCATAAGTATACTTGAATACCAACAGAACTAGAATACATACAGAGAATGATTCGAACCCATTAAGCTGGAATGGTGAAGGACCGTTTCTGTTGATCATGTATTGGCCACTAATAAGATCCAAAGCATCCTGAAAATTTGTTTAAGCAGGTTTGAAGGATGTAGCCAGAGCCTTGGCTCTTTGAAGGTATACAGAATTAAAACTCAACACATAAAGAGGCAGCTTGCCTGCCGAACTCCATCCTGAAAATTGTTCAAGTAATATCTTGAAAGAGCACTAATGCCATCTTTGATTGCTCCGCCAAATGTCTGCTTTCCATATCTATAATGTTGCATGTGATATCCAAAATGCATAAGAAATAGGAAATGCACTGACAAAATTACCAGATGAAATATAGATTTTACTTTCAGCTTACCTAACCAGATCTCCTTTCAGTGCATGAGATCCAGCATATTCAAGGCTTATCTCATCTCCTTGCTCAGCCCACACTGACAATGGTTCCAAAGCAGGAAAACAAAACTATCACACAAGAATACCAAATCATCATGGAAAAATGAAGCAGTATACCAAAATTACATACATGTTCTGAACTTCCCATAGTCTTCACTAAACATAGAAATGCAATCATTAGGAGCAAACAGTCCAATCCTTTGCAATTGTAAATTTAAAGATTTCTGAGCCAGATAACTCTGTTGAAATGTACAGGGGAATAAATTAGATAAATAAATAACACAGCTCACCCAAAAACAATAAATATCAGGGACATAAACAGTAAAATACTACACCAAAATTGAAGATAATAACCATGCTAAATACTTTCTACAAAAACCTGGGTGACATTTGTTCGATCAAGGCAGTCAATGCAGTTGGATCTAATAATGCCTTTCTGCTCATCTAGTATGTTTCCTTTTGGGTCTATGATGAAGTATCTGCCCAGCCAGAAGAGTAATGATTAAAAGCAGTATTACGGATAGCTAGCATGCAAGATCATGGCAGAGTTATCAGCAAGAATACAAGAATGTTATCCATTTGCATTTTATTACCCTTGGTTTATGAAATCCTCTGAGACCTGATCATATAGAATGTGCAGGTTGTCAAAATTTGAGTTGCCACAAACATGATGAAAGTCAAATGACACAAATCTGCAATGAAACAAGAAAAGTATTAAGTTGATCACATACTAACTTTCTTGTACAACTGAAAGTTATGCAGGAAAAGGCATACTAGTATCTTATGCTAACTAACAGCATAACCACAAAATGCTTCAGTATTTGAGAAAAAAAAAAGCAACTAGTCATGATGAACAGGAGGAGCAACACCATTAAAAAAAACTAGTAGTCAGACTTTACAAGCACTCCCATCAACAGACCTTTTACATAAAAGCAAATGAAAATAAGGCCAACAACCTCTTGAAAACCTAAGATCAAAAAGAAGAAGGAAAAGGTTGGTCCTTTCTGACCATGTTCCTAGATATTGTATGCACTCAAATATTGCTAATTAACATTGTCCAAAATCAGGATCATTGGCAGCCAAAACTTGCGACAGCAAGTGATTAGAAGACAACTTCAGACAAACAGACATATTGATGATAAGATAAAAATTTATACAGCCAAAAGTGAGTCAAGTGGAAATAATCAACACTTGCAAGCAGCAATAAATATTAATGACTTGAAACCATTGATGAAAACCATTAGAGTGAAGGTGATGACAGATTTCTCTATAAATAATCTCATATCTTGAAATAAATAATGTAAAATCATCTGTAGATAAAAATATTTACATACATAGAAGTACAAGGTGTCACCTCACATTTGGAAGCTTTTGTACTTCTGCAGCATATGCTGAGCTCAATTGCCCTTCATCACCATGCTGTAACAGTGAATCAAAGTGATTATGAAATATTGCTAGATTTTGTATCTATGAATAATGTCAGCTTGCATATTTATCAGAACTTGTAAATGAACACCACCCATGCATTCTTATCAAGCTTTCAAAAGAAACAGTTTATGTTTCTCTCTAGCTGGCTGGGCCAAACTATGCTTTCAAAGACTTCATCATGGGTAGTCTGCTAAAACTTTGTGCCTTACTTTGTCAGTTAAGTCAACTACAGTAGTGTCCCCATATCGTTGGAGAAGATCATGGAAATGACGTTCCACAACTTTTGACTGGAGAAGAATGATCACATTTATAGGCATTAATGGCAATTCAAAAGAAAAAGAGCCACACAATGCTTTGGCATAGAAACATACTGTTTGATCATGACTGACAATTCTAAGACGTGGTTTATAGCTCAAATCTACTATCTGTTCCCAAAGGAGAGGAATTGAGCCTCGAATCTGAAAAAGTAGAAGAAGTAATTATACATTGAACAAAAGATGTGCTCCTACTGATTGGTAGGATAAAATACGACTTGGGGGAAAAAGTCATTACATGATGAGTGATACTCAAGTGAGGCTTTGAATGGATGAGGTAGATGTGCAAGTACACATAATTATTCCTTAATCTGAATCCAATTTCTTTTGCAAAGATCATAAATCATTTTAAAAATGTACTGGTTTGTTTTAACTGTGCACAAAAAAAAACTTAATTTACAAATATAGGACGTCAAAAGACACAAACTCACACTTCTCCGTCATTCTAATTCATAAATCTTCAATTTAGGAAATGGTTTTTTGCAGAGACAAGCTTGTGACGGTTTTGTTTTTTCTACCTTGAGCAGCATATAAACTATAAATCATTGTGCTCTATCGATACCACAATTTGGGACACAATAACTAATCATTTCATTTCCTTCACTTGATGATACAATCTCTAAGATATCAGATACGGAGTACATACCTGCAGTAATGAGGACCTGAAACCTTCAACCTCCAGCAATTGCTCAGTTTCAATAAAATTAGCTGTATCTCCTTCAAGGTTAGCTCCTCTCCTCCACATTCTGGTCCCTAGACCACCATAATACCATGTTATACAACATAATTTAACTGCTCATATGTAGCCATAATACCATGTTATACAACATAACTTCAACTGCTCATATGTAGCCACATAAAGAACTTAAAATCAATGGACCCGGTAAATTTGTACCTAGACGCCGAGTGCACCTTCTTGAAACTAACGTAATAGTTGCAGGTTTGTCTTTCAATTTTAACTTTGCAGCTCCAAAGCGTGAATCTTGGTTAAATGAAAACAGAAGAAAGAACATATCTAATGAAACTTATCAATGTAATTCAATATTTAATCTCCTTTGATGTACATGATAAATGTCCACAAAGAAAGTAGGAGGAGATGGGCTGGTATCATATAACTAACTAAGATATTAGACACGGTAAGGATATTTCCTTGAAGAAGGGGAATGATGAACTCATCAAGCTGCCAACAGGAAAAACAAATATTAGAAAAAGGAAAACATTTTGATTTATCCTATTTCAAGAACTGACTAGGATATTATCATTTCTTATTTGGTAAACACTTTCCTTTATCCTTTTCAAAAATGCAAACAAGAATAATTATTCCAAAATGTTTACACAGTAATTTTTCTTTCTAATAAATAGAATATCTGACCTTACACTCAATGAGTTCCTCCAATAGATTTTTGTTAAAAACAAATCGAGGATCAGCCTGAAATGCATAAAAGTGGAAGTTTAATGTTCAGAACAAGTATGAGGAATCACAAATGATTGCGATAGGATAATTTCACTTATAATTACTTTTATTACTCTATTGAGTAACACATACTGGGATATACTTTCCCATTTTCAAGGCACAGCACAGGATAAAAGTCCCAACTAAGAACAAGTTGGCAGTGACAAGAAAGCTAAGAGTTTAAATCAGGCAGAAAGTTTTCACTTGAAAAGATAGATCGTTAACTCATTGAATCTTTTTGTCACAAGAACAGGCCAGTTTTAACATATGTTCCAAAGAACAAAGGTTGTCCCCAATCCATGAACATGCAAAATTAAACAACATTATACAATATATCATTATTAAAAAAAAAAAAATTGCTAATTCAAAGAAAAAAAAAGGACCTTTAAACATGGAATATTATGAACTACCAGAATCTTCCAAAAATAACGCTAATTAAGCAAGCTAAATCTGTTGTAAAACAAAACCAATTGCTAGAGCAGTAAGATTTTCACCCTATTAAACAGAACATGCACAGAAAAGAAAAAATTAACTAAATACAAATCACAATTACATATTGACTAATGATATCTTCATTCAATAATTTATCTAACTAACTGTTGTGGAAACTAACCTGCTTCCACATTGGTTTAACCATCCACCCTTCTGCTAATTTACATCTTCTCTGTAAACTGGAACACATGATGAAATGCATCTTTAAAATCATAAGAATGAACATGAAACTAAACAAAATCCACATATAAATATCCACAGACCACAACAATGACAAACACAGATAAAGAGCATACAAGATGCCAAAAATACAAGGACTAGGAGATTACTTCAACGTTATATCTGTTTCATATGAATAGTATAAACCAGGAGTTGATTCTACTGTTTTCAAGAGATTCATGAAGTAAGCCTCATCTCTTTTCTGCATTTGAATAAAAAAGAAAGAGAGAAAGAAAGAGAAGAAAAAATAATGAATAACATTTTAAGTTTTGATTGATGAAAAAATTGAAAAGTAAAGGACATTACTTCCTGAGATGTCGAAAACTTCAATGCCTCATTGCAGGGCAAGAACTTCATAGACATTATCCTAAAAACTGGAAAACCAAGAAAATTTCCAACTTCCTTCCGCGAAGTTATTACAAGTATGTATGTACCTGCATTTATCCAATTAAAAAAAAAAAAAATTAGACGCAGATGCACCCATCTAACCACTGAAAATAGCTCATAAATTTACAAGAATTTCACTAATTGCAGCTAAAACTTACTGTACATAAATGCATTACTAGCTCACAAGCAAAGCATAATCATGAATTAAAAAAAAAATTACCTGCAATTAGTCTAATTGTTCCAGCTACGCCATAAATTATGGAGGTTTTGGATGGATTTCCAGAAATTGTATCATCTACTACAATAAACCAAAACAACAAATAAATCTTTCTGAATATAAAAAAAAATGCCAAAATAAAAAAACAGACAAAACATTTCCTATTTTCCAGTTCGATCACTTGTTTAACAAGCCAAAAGAGTACTTTTCTCATACTTAGACATTTCACAATCCATCAAAAAAGGACCAAAAAAGTAATGAATTTCAACGTCCAATTTCATCTTCGCTTGAAATAAATAAATAAAGAGAGAAATCTCACCGGTAAATGGCCGGATGTTACCATGGCTACGATCAATTGAGAAACCTCGGTCAGGAGACTCGACGGATTTGATAACGTACTTATCTTGAAATTCCTGCAACTCTAACCGATCATAAAGCTTGAATCTACCTCCTGAAGACGACGACGACGACGACGGCGACGGCGACGGTGAAGGAGAAGAAGAGCTGCTTTCCATGATCAACGTAGAAATTGAAAGATTTGAAAAAAGTGGATCAAATGATTGGCTGAGTGGTTGAATTCAAGAGTAAAAGAAAAAAAGAAATGGCGTGAAGAAGTGAAGGATGAATTGGTGATGCAATAAGAAAAAGTCACAACACCTTTTGTTTTCTGTTCAACGTATACACAGGTCGTTTTGTTCTTTCTTTGGATTGCAGCTGTGAAGACGGGTGCTGTCATCAGCTATTAGATGACGGTAATAGCTTTTGCTGTATTTTTTTTTTAAATGGAAATTTATTATTTTTTAATTTAATAATTTCATTTTCTTTTAAATTATTCGTTATAAAAAAATATAATTTAATAATAAATAAAACAATTTACAATATAACCTGTAAAAAATTAGTTTTAACGTTGTTAATTTATATTTTTTATTTCTATAATTAAATAGAAAAATTAACTATATTGTGCCTAATTTATAAATAATAGACTTAATACATTTGCTCCTTGATTTGATATTTTTTTATGGTTTATTATTTAAATACCTCAATTTATTCAATTTATCAACATTTTTAATATTATTAAAAATACTTAATTTTCTTAAATTAAAATAAATTATTAGATTATTAAACATTTAAATTTGTTAAAAAGTATTTTTTTTTAAGTATATTTGTATTTAGTTGATATATTATGATCATCAATCTATAAGTTAAAGTAGACAAATTGATAAAACTTGATAAATTCAAATAGATAAACTAATAAAAATAAAAAATTTTAAATAAAAATTTATTGCCTCTTATTATTATTATTATTATTATTATTATTATTATATATTGTAGCTTACAAGTTTGAATGTCCGGTGGTTGGTTTGTTATAATTATAACACTAATTAATACAAAAGGAAAACAATATGTACACCACAAAACAAAATGAAGGGATAATGATACGATATGGGTTTGAGCATGATGTTACGTCAAGGAGACAAATACCTGTCCTGAGATAAGACATACCAACAAGAAGTCAGTTTAACCCAAATGGGATTTGTTCCAAAAGAAAGGTTTATTCACAAGCAATTCCAAAAGGTTAAAGTACGACTCCAGTCATGTCCCTTGCTGAATGCCATAATAGGGCGTGAAATAAACCAACTTTCATTGCAACTTCCTTCACTCACTCATATGATAGCCCGTAGAAATCGCAATTAAAATCCTGTTCGTTAACATGTAACAGCCTCATTAATTACATTTTGCATGCAATTTAATAATTTTCTTCCCACCAAAACATTGTATTATGCAGCCCGGGAGTGGAGTCACTCTTGGGTGGCTCCACCTCTGGGTTGGCCGGATAGGGACTGATCCTTTGGATCCCACATCGACAGCTTGTGGTCGGGTGTGTGTTAATAAATATGTTCATGGGCCTCATCCAGTCAGTAATTGCCTGGACGATGGTGTATGAACAGTAAGTCTAATTTTCAAAAAAAAAATGCAGCTCATCTACAGGCATGATAAACATTATAGTGTCAACTCAAAAATCATAATCTATCTCTGTGATGAACTCCACAAATCTCATATAACCTATCTCTGTAATTAATCAGCAGATGGTTGCGTTTTGTCCTCATCTTAATGACTCATATTGATGAATGCTATGCTCACAAGTAAATAACATTGAGATATGTAATACAAGAACGATAAACTTTGATGAACTCCATTTTCTTTTAATGTCGTTTAGATCTATTACATCTTCCCGTTCAAAAAGAGCAAGTGCTAAAATCTCAAGGACCTACTTTTTCAATAAACCACCAAGCTCACCCTTTTCATGCATCGATGTCAAGATATCACATCCTCCGATTAACTCGCCATTGACAAAAATTTGTGGGAATGTAGGCCAATTGCTATACTTCTTCAGTGTCTCCCGCAATCCATAATTGTATTCTTCATCAAGAACATCTACACTCTCATAATCTACTCCTTGACTTTCAAGAATGCCGATCACCCTTTGAGAAAATCCACACATTGGAGCACTTCGTGATCCCTTAATAAAAGCCACCACCCTGTTCTCCTTGACTAATCGTTCAATAAGGTCCTCCAGTGGAACTGTTAGCTTCATGTGACGGCCAGGTGTAAGCCGGAGATCAGGCTTCTTCTTTGGCGGCTGCTTGATCCATGTGGCATTGCCTGATTCATTGCCTGGTGGAACCTTTCCGGTGGTTTTTATATGTTCTTCCATCCATGATTTCCAAGCTTGTGTAAGCGTCTCTCTGTCAGGTTCATCTACTACTCCAACCTACAACACAAGTCATCATTGACACATTTTCTGTCCATGCCAAACAATCAAGCACTTAATCATACATTTCCCCAGTCCTCTTAACAAATGATTCAGCTGCGTCACTATACCTACTTGGAACACAACTGCAATAACTGCATTGCATTTGTAAATAATTCAATCTCGAATACCAATCACTCAAGCTCGGTCTTCACAGGGTTTAACAAACTCCAGCTTATTTAAGTTAATCAAGACAACAGGCAAATAACAGATTTATGCTACATCTTCCCAATTATTGCTATTGTACCCTATATAGTTCATAGGAATTCGAATATTAACCGAAACCTAGCCAATGGTAATTTTGAGCATACTTAGATTACAATGCTAAATAATTCACTTGCAAAATCTAATTACTCAACCTCGATCTCGATAAATTCATGAAGCTGGATCTTGTTTAAGTTAATTAAGACAATAACAGACAGGAACATAAAAAAAAATATTTACAGCACCCAAATAATGCAACAATTAACTAGAAAAAAGACTAACACAGTGTTTGGAAAGTGTAAAAATTCAAAGAATTCAATTCAATTCTATTCTGTTTAGTCAATTCTCATAGTTGCTAAAATTTAAAAGAAGTTATTTCGAATTGAATCGAATTCTTGCAAATGATTTATTCCAAACAAGGCGCTAATACTCTGGAGTACCTTAACTGAGCAGCATAACTCCGGCACAGAGTTGAGGTGAGAGAAGACGCTAGCACCAATATTCCGTGATATGCCGATGAATTGGATATCATTATTCTTATCATAAACGGCGTAAACGCCTGATTCAGAAGGCAATTTCTGAGACAACTCCTCCGCCGTCAACGGGACGGAAACTAAATCCGTCTCAGAAAGGTTCTTAGTAGCCGAAGAGATAATTAGAGCACGAGATTTAACTTTTCTTGAGGGTTTTAAGGATAATGAAAGGGAAGGGAGAGGGGATGGTTTGGAGTGTGAATAGACCGCGAGATTAGGGGTAATTTGGGGAGAGTAAGAAGATAGTAGGCGAAGAGAAGTAGAGGTTTGAAGCGGCGGCGAGACGTTAACAGCAGTGGCGGCCATTTCCGTCAGTGACAGTTCGAAGGAGCCGGAGGAAAGGAATAAACGTAAACGACGATGCTTTTGGGATTTTTTTTTCTTAATCAAAAGTTTGCTAACAGTGGGCTTTGCTTGGTTTGATAGGTTGGCCCGTTGGGCTCGTCTGTTAAGTGAAGGAATTTTCTCACGGCTACAATTTTTCTCGCAAATTATAGGTTCTTTACTTTACTTTATATAAAAAAATAATAATAAAAAATAAAAAAAAAATCTTTAAAAAAAAACAGCTGACCTTCAAAGTATTCAACAACTATTTATTCTAACTTTTTTTCTTTCAATTATAGTTCATTTCCTTTATCACACTTATTTTTAAGGTTATCTTTTTTAACATTTTTTTTCTTTTCATTGATTTTTTCAAATTTTTTTTTACTTTATACTTTATTTTCATCATTTTATTTGTTTTCTTTTTTTTAACAATTTTTTTTACTTTATACTATTTTTATTTA
>CATIWK010559932.1:0-14724 GCA_949634005.1 Mallotus japonicus
TTTTATTTTCTGCTTTTGTGTATCCATGTTGATGTTGATCGATTTTCCCTATATTCATAGTAGTGGGTTGTAAATGTCGTCCAACTTCTAAAGTTTACTTCACTAATGTATCTGGTAGATGAGATAGTATACAACACACCACGAGTATGAACTATCATGGAACATTATTTGATAATGTGCTTTTTGTTTTTTGGAATTCTTTGTGGCAGCTTTTGAAGCTCATGTATCATGCACCTGTCACTGCTGGTTACCATCAAAGTGTATGGGCAAAAATTGGGAGGACTGTCAATCCACTTATCCACCGCTATTGCCCATTCTTGAACACTCCAATTTCTGCAGCTCAAAGATGGTGGTTGAGGTAAACATGCCAACATCAAGACTGGCCAGCAAGGAAAGGATTACTTAAATTTGGAAGTCGTTCTATTGTCAACTATTAACATTTGGAAGTAAGGTGCTAACTTCAAGTGTATGGCCAAGTAGCCGTTTTGATCTCGGATGAATAAAAGCCTACATTCCGGTTTCCCTTTCTGATGCCTAGGTATATATTGATATGAACGGTAACTTCCTTGCATTGCTGTCTGGTGGTGGATGGAGGCATATTGGACCAGATTCATGGCCTACGGTTTTTATGAATTGCTGAAATATTTTTTATGTAAGTTTTAAACTTTGGATGAAGATGACAATGCCCCTTCCAACTCTGCTCTTATATTGAACTTCATTTTGGATGGCAATGCAACTTTGATGAATTACCTAGGTATCTATCTACTGCTTGTTATGCTTGAAACTGCTGCTACTGTTCATGTTTTTCTGGGTTCAAGAAGATTGGCAATTGGCATGTTAATTTGATAACATCATTCAATGGATACAAGATGATTATTATAGTACTTTCTAATGTGTGGTTGAGTGTATACATAGGAACATATGTGGCACAAGCAATCCAAAATATGCCCGTGCTTGCCACTTGGTGGTCTAGCCAAACGGCCAAGCAGGCAAAATAAAGCAATTCAAAATATGAAAATAATTATGTCAACCTCACAAGTGAAAGTTGAGATTGAGATTAGAAACAGCTAGACTTTCTTCATCATTATTTTATTGTTTTTAAAACCATAAGATATGCTTGTACGTAATGATTTTGATTACTCCACCTATTCAGGTGTTTCTGGGTGGAACATGTCTCTACTTAATCTATAGTCACTATCAGTCATCATCTATCATTAACAATTTGACTCCGCCCTCTCTGTTTAAAGAGTTCAAAGAATTCTGTGATGCCATTTTAGAGTTTTCTAGGAGATGGCAGATTCCCACATAAAAAGAAAAAGCAGTGGCTTTTTTCAAAAAGAAAAAAAACTCAATTTTGCCCACTGGAACAATTTAAAGTGAATCAAGTTGGTTCAGTTTTTATTTTTGTTCATTTGTAAATTTTCGGATGGAACTGATTCAACCAATCATTACATATATAGAGTGTATTTGTAATTTTTCTACTAACCATTAGACTATTGGGAGTTGCTTATTTTTTATTTCTTTTATTTTTTATTATTTGATAGGTTATGTGGAAACCGGCAGATAACTTGTCCTATTTCAGTTCCGTTCGGTTTTTAAATTTTGAAAAAATTTAAATTCAATTTGTCCAAACCCAACTGATGTAGACCCTTACACTTAATTCCCTAATTTTAGTAATAGCCGCAATTTAACTGTCAATTCAATTGGATTACTTTTAGCTTCCATTTAAAAAAATTAAACTCTTATCAAACTCAGAATATGACATTAAAAATCTAATAAAATTATATTAAAAAATTAATGCCAGAATTCTAATAATCAAATAAAAAATTCCATCAAATAATAATTTTCTATTTTTTGCATGATTATATTCTAATAATGAAAGATTGGAATATTTTTTCTCTCTATTATAAAATTAGAAGTTCATTATCTCTTCATGTTATCCAAAGCCATACCATTTTTAGTGTATAGAGGTAAAATGTAATTGTTTTGTGCACATGAACACTTAAAAAAAATTTGTCTTTATGAGAAAAAAATGGGAAACAAAAAAATATTATAGGTAAAAAAAATTTAATTTCTTTAAATAAAATTTTCAACCCAGTCTTATATATACAAAACATAAATGTTGAGAGATTTATTTTTTGATGAATCCCCCGACTTAAACTTGAGAATAATCAGAATCTTGTACCTATTAGATATTGGAGCATCATACTAAAAGAAGAATAAAAAAAATTAATGATATATAATTAAGCTAATGGACCGTTTTCTTTTTGAGAAAATATTTTGTGGATTAAAAGAGAAGAAAAAAAAAAGTGCATGGGAATAATTTGTCATTTAATGAGAGGAGCAGCGATGGCAGTGCCTCGTGATTTCCACCGTCTGCTGTATGATTGTGTGGACCCCATTGAATTGGCCCACATCCACGTACTCCACATGGCAAACATTTTTTTTATTTGTTGAGGGAACCTTTATTCTATTTTTATTCCCCTTAAAAATTGAAAAAATTAGAAAATCATGGGAAAATTTCTAAATATTTAAAAATAATTCACTCTAAAAAATATATTTAAACTGCCTTAAATTTTGATTATAATTTTATGCTTCAAATTTTCGCTTTATTTATTGTTCGTTATATAATAATAATAATAATAATAATAATTTTAAAATTCAAAATTAATTTGTTTATACCAAAAAATATCATAATTGGTGATAACAAGCTCATTTAAATTAATTTTACTATAAAAATTTGCATTAATTAAATGAATAAATGAAGTTTTATAATAATTGACTGATATTATTTTAATTTAATTTCACAATCAAAGTGTATTCTTAATAATTTTAAAAAATATAATTAATATTTTGAATATTTATTTTATATAATTTCACTTAATTCTTATAAAAATGTATGTAAAAAAAGAATGTATCAACAAATTTAGTAATTATTTTTATAAAAATTGAAATTTATTATTAAAAATATTAGAAATTTATTAGATTATAAGTAATTGATTTATATTAAAGAAGGCTGTATATTTTATCATGATAGACACTAGGGACTGCAAACATCATAATTAAAACGGTAATTACAAAATTCTCATAATTATTATTTTTTTCAAATTGGGAGGTCATGGATGGACTGCACAATTAAAATAGCAGAAATCGAACTTTAGAAAGCCTTTATTATTACTTGATTTCTCCAAAAAAAAAAAAAAAACTCTGTTTAGCACTCTCTCTTCAGCTACGAATATTCAAACTTTAATGCTTCCCATTTTTTATTATAAATCATCAGCATCCCAACCTCTTCTCTTCGGTTCATATAGAATCTCCGACGGCACCATGAAGACGTCATCGCTGCCTGCGACACGTGCATCAGCCGATCTCCACTCGTCGTCATCGTCGGAGGATGCTGACAAAAATATGATGACCTGCAGTGCTCCGTTACATTCTAGGGATTGTTCCAGTTTCAATAATGACGCTGTTTCTTCCCGTCCTAGTAGTAAACAACAACCCCGACGCAGAGTCTCTGCTGCCAGAAAACCGGAGAGACAGCAGTCTTTTAGCCGGGAAATAGGCCATGCAGCTTCCGAAACTTTCTTACTTACTCGCCTTACCTTCACTCTTCTCCGATATCTCGGGTATTGTTTTTGATTTCTTGATTTCTTTTTATAATAAATTATTTTGAATATCATCAGTGTATATATATATATATGGTTCTGTTTAAGCTTCATTGTAGAAGGGAAGAAGCCTGGTGAAATGATTCTATTTTATGCTCCGTTTTGCAGAGAAAATTCAATCAAATACTTGTAGTAGAATGCATGCATTCATGTCTAAAGGAAATTAAGAAACGGAAGCTTTAATTTATTTTAATATTTGATTGAAATATTTTAGATTTGTAATTCTTCTATAGTGATTTAAATTGCATTTCTTAGGATCAGCCTTAGGTACAAATGTTTTCATGTCTGAGGTATTTATTATATAGCAATTGGAGCAGTAATTTGGTAGTGGGCCTGACATTTTGATATTCAGTTGGTGGCTTGGTGCAATTATTAGTTGGGATGAGTGGATGCTGTTTTCTTAATAGATACACTTGCTTTGCAGCGTTTTGGTGGGATTGTACAATATTATGATTGTAATGGTTGAGCATGAAAAAATTAAGAGAATATATAACTTTGGAGATCTGATGGTTTGCTTATTTATATGGTTAAAATTTGTTGGTGCTTTAAGTAGTTACTGAGTAGAAACTACCTGAATTATTTTTTGCCATGGTGTATTGTCTCTCTTAAAATGGATTTCCATTTATAAACATGCTATATGAAAGATGTCATCTTTTAATCATTTATTTTCATTCAGGGTAGGCTACCGGTGGATAACAAGACTAGCCGCCCTTGCACTCTATGCTTTGTTACTTATGCCTGGCTTCCTTCAAGGTGTGTATTATGTGGCATCAATTTCATCATTATGTGCTTGTTAATATTTTTATCAGTTTGCCTTTTTTTTGTTTTTAGGATCTAGAATTGGTTTTATCTAGTATAAGTACACTTGCATTTTAACTATAAATTTCAAGTCATTCATTTGATCGGGTGGGGAAACAATTACAAAAGCTCAATATGAAGTAAGAAATGTTTTGTTTCTAGGATTCATAAATCAAGTCTCAGATTGGTGAAAGGTAACTTGCAACTTGCTTTCTAATCTCTGCAGTTGGATACTATTATTTTTTCTCAAGCCAAGTGCGGCGTAGTATCATTTATGGAGATCAACCCAGAAACAGGTATCTAATACTTAGAGGTCCTATTTTTATGTCTCATTTTTCATCATCAATGAATTTGGCACCACCACCATTCAATACTGTAGACTAAAATTTATATTTTTCTGGTGCAAATATGATTTTATAGGTTGGATCTATACTTACCAGAAAATATGGACCGGCCAAAGCCAGTTGTTGCCTTTGTAACTGGTGGTGCCTGGATTATTGGGTGAGGAATAGCTGCATGTGTTTCCTTTGCAGTTAGAATTTCTTTTTATTTACTTCCTTTGAACGTTTTGAATGTGTAATCTAGTTTATTTTATTAGTAAGCTACTCAAGACTCTGGTTTTCAATGCCTGCCAATGTACCAAGAAGGAGCATTGCTGCCTGATTGATGCAGAAGATCCTCCACCAGGATCTGAGCTCGAGTCAAGGATATGAAATATTTATATGGCCTGTAGTATCATGACACTGGAAGATATAATTTTACTGTAGTTGCTAAATGCTGATGGAGTTTTTGTAATAGTGAAGTTGTTTTGGCACATTGGAGTCGCATATATACTATTGTCACCAGTGCTACTACCAAATGTAGCTGAAATTTACATTTCATGAGTAGCTGTTCTGACTTATGAGGAACCATATAGAAATGCCAATGGATATTAAATATGATTCTGTGGAGATTGGCATGGCAGAGCTCTTAAAATAGTTTTTCTAACTTGTTTTTCATCTGCTGACCTTAACAATGTTAACATATTGATGAGATATTGTAATATTTCTTTGCATGTTGTGAAGCCATTGCCTTTTTCTTTGACAATTAATCTGTAGCTTCATGATGATTTAGTTACAAAGCGTGGGGTTCTCTTCTAGGAAGGCAGTTGGCAGAAAGAGACATCATGGTTGCATGTATTGATTACCGGTATGTGGCTTTAGCTAGTGCAGCAACATATAACAAACTATGATTGGCATTTGCCTATATATGCTACTATTTTGGATGAAAATCAAGTGAGAGACATTTGGTGCCGATAACCTTACATTGTTAGAATACCAAATGCAGATATGCGTGCAATTACGTACTCCAATTTTATTTTATGTCTTCTCTATTCCCTATTCTTCCCTCCTAAAGTACAATGGTCATCAAAAGAGTTCAAATTCATTTGACAATAGGTTGATGTATTTGACAAATGGTGTCTATTTGTAATGGCATGCAAATTGAATAATATGAAGCATGTATACACTTAATCACACCTAACCTTCAATCTGTCTCTTATATGTGGAGTGAATTTCTGAAGATGTGATCCTTGTTACTTGCTAGCGGCAGACTAAGATCTATAGGGTGGACAATGTCCATAATTGATGATATATGGTCAGTTCAATGTATAAAAATCACCTACGTCAACTTCCGCCAATATTACTGTCAGCTTCTTCCATGTTAAGCTTGCTTTCAAGAACTTGAATCTTCTGTCTTTTGGCAGTATACATCTAATCTTATTACTTGCATAACACCGACTTGTTTTTTGTTTACCTCTATCAATTGCAGAAATTTTCCCCAGGGAACCATTAGTGATATGGTAGCAGATGCTTCTCAGGGGATTTCATTTTTATGCAACAACATTTCAGAATATGGTGGTGACCCTAATAGGTATTAAGTTATTTTCTCTGGTTGTTTGTTTCTCTTAAAACTATATATTGATTTTGTCATTCTTATCTATTAGGATTTACCTAATGGGACAGTCAGCTGGTGCACATATTTCTGCTTGTGCTCTTGTAGATCAAGCAATTAGAGAGGGCAAGGGAGAAGAGAGTATCTCCTGGAGTGTCTCCCAGATCAAAGCATACTTTGGTTTATCTGGAGGGTAAGCATTCATCTCCCTTCTCTCTCTATACAAAAGCAGAAAAGCATTTGTTTGTGCTGTTTGAATTGCCTGATTGGTTGTTCATACCTATTCAATTTTTTAAACTGTAGAAATTTCTATTTCTTTTGCTGTGTAAATATTTTCACATTTGAGATGTAGGAAAGGAACAAGGATCTTTCCTCATTTTGATAAAAACATATGTTCTTGGGTTTACCTGGGCAAATAATTTTAAAATATCGGTGGTCCATTTATATAGTAACAGCACATCATTGGATCATATGACGGTGACGGATATCTAACTGTTATCCTCTGCATTACTTTCTTTCCATGTCCATGTTTTTGTTATTATTGTTTTGCCTCTCTCTCTCTCTCTCTCTCTCTCTGAGATCTTTCTTATTTTAAATATTTATTCCTAATAATGTGAAAACAGGAGGAAAAGCATGCATACAACTTCTTGTTCGTTACACCATTGATGAACATGGTCCATGATGTTTGGTATTCGAAATATAATGAATCTTTTTCTTCAGTCACTTATCAAGCTCCACAGGAGCTTTTTTGGATGTGACTTTCTCCTAAATGTAAAAAAAAAAAAAAAAAAATCAATCTGCTTTGTAAGTTTGATGGTGTCAGGTGGTGGGTTCCTATAATGGACAATGATTTGTAGTTATATTCGCAAATGTTCCTTTATCTACCTGTTGGTAGTTGCAGTATGTTCCATTATTTCATACACTTCCCTTTCAACTCTGTGCTCAGGTACAATTTATTCAAGTTAGTTGACCACTTCAATAATAGGGGTCTCTATCGCTCCCTTTTCTTAAGGTACACCCTAGAAGATATCTTGCTGGTTCGCAATCTATATTCTTAGTAGTTAAGTTAGGTATCTCGTTCTGCACTCTTGGTTTTTTTGAATATAGATTATTCTGTCAATGATTACAGCATAATGGAAGGTGAAGAATCTTTGCAACTATTTTCTCCTGAAGTTAGAATAGAGGATCCAGGCTTTGCACATGCTGTTTCACTCCTCCCTCCTATTACTCTTTTTCATGGAACTGCAGATTACTCCATACCATCAGCTTCCAGGTCAGAATTCAATGTCCTTCTCTTCAGTAAAAATTGTACTAAATTTGATAAAATGTACACCATTCACTAGTTGTGCCCATGCCAAAATTTATATAATGCAAAATAATTTTAGACAACATTATAACTGGAGAATGTTAGTAACAGCTTAGATGCCTACGAAGGCACCTAGATATCAGCTTCTTAATAAAAGAAGGCATTACAAGAATTTCTCTAATGCTTCCTTCCACACTACTTTTGCAGTGAAGCTTTTGTAGATGCTCTTCAAAGGTTAGGAGCTAACGCTGAGCTGATTTTGTTCAAGGGAAAAACTCATACAGACTTGTTTCTACAGGTGCGTGCTCTGCTGATTCAGATGCCTCTTCTTATAGTTCTCATCACCAATTTAAATTGCTTATACTGCATTTGGAGTTATTCGGTCTTCATTTGAATAACAAGTACATGAATTCATTTCATGCTTACCTTATTGAGGTTTTCGTGCAGGATCCTCTAAGAGGTGGTAAAGATGACCTGTTCGATTATATAGTTGCAAAAATACATGCAGGTGACAGGGAGGCTCTTGCCAAGGATGCCATTGCTCCTGCAAGAAGACGTCTTGTTCCTGAATTATTGTTAAGGTTGGCTGGTCATATCAGCCCATTTTAGGTCGTAAACTGTAGGTGGTTTGACACGAAGGGTTATTTTATTCTTTTTAAGGTCAGCTCCCTTGTGTATCATATTGTATGCCCTTTGTCACTCAAAGGCTGTTGAGCATATGTCATTCTTTAAATGAACTCTTCTTGTATCATTTTGAGAAATAGTCGAACTCGTTTAATCAAGGATGCTAGTGACTTATTTACATCTCAAGAAAGAAAGGAGTCCATCTTCAGCTAAAATTCAATTAAATTCAAATGAGTCAACTGCTGAAAAATCACTGACATTTTCATCAGGTGAACTTGTTGCTGCTCTTTTTCCTCTTGGGAGCAGGACATCACACGGGATGAATTGTCATATAGGCTTCCAGGAAGCTTAAATTGGTTGGTTTTCTTTCAAATATTACAAGAATTCTATGTTAGAAAGTAGTTAAATCTATTAATCTTTTGGATAAAGATACGTGTTGCTAGCAGTGACGGATTCACCTATCTCCTTTTATATTAAATTTTAGATTTCATCAAATTTAACTAATTGCCCAACTAAAATAGGTGCTCCTAATTTATTATATAACTTTTGTTATATTACAAAACAAATAGAGGTATAAATGTAATTTTCAAAAAAAACATTTTTATTTTTAGCGCTCATTGCGACATCTATTAGCGTCCTAATCGTTTTAAGACTCTGACGTCTTTCTACTGTACCTTCAAGATTAACAAAGAGGGTAACAGTGAAGATTGTTTTTCTTTCTTTTTGGTGAGAGAACTGCAGTCAACAGTACTACGCATACGATATATTCAGATTGGGCAGCTTAAACACTAAGTACCTTGCATTTGGTGGAGAAAATGAATCAAACTAATGCAGCATGAAAAGAGCTTAAAACTATATTTTAAGGCAAAATTTAAATTTTTAACCAGTTCAGGTGTATTATATGTAAAACTTTTATGTTGTGTCATAAATCAAACCAATTTTAAAGCAGCAGAACCGACTGTCAGAATTTAAATCTTAACTTTGGGTGTTATGTCACGCAACATATCTGGAAAAAACTTGTTTAATAATGTAGATTTAAGAGTTAGCACACAGGTTTTCTTCCCTTTTTACTAGGACATTCAACAAAATAGAGTAAAAATCAAATCAAATCAAATCTTAATAGAATACTTCTACTCCTGCTTTCATCATGCCAATGCACAATAAGTCTATGTTTGATGACAAATGACATGTTAATAAAATGGTTTCATTTCATTTTATTGATTTTTTCAACAATAATTGTATAATAACACTTGTTGATTGTGAAACTTGACTTGAATGATTAAACCGTTGTCATAAATATACAAAATTTTGAGTTCAAACTCCCGCGCTTCGCGTTGGTGTTCCCTCTCTCTCCCTTTGATATATGAAAAAAAAAAAAAAAAAAGAAGTGAAATAACACTTGTTTGTCATGGTTTTATTAGACATCCCAAATATCAATCAATTGTTCAAATGCCTTACTAATGAAGCCGTGACACAGTCCAATATTTCGTCTTTGGCTTCATTTTTTAAAAATAATATCTATTGTCATTAACGTAACTTGTCAAGAGTTTTTGCCTTTTTTTTTTTCCATTAATTCAACTTTGGTTGGCTTTTTTAAATTAAGCACTCACAAAAAGTCTTATTATTATTAAACAAAAGATTAAAATTTTGATCCTTTTTATGTCACTATAAATAAGGGTAGTGAAGCAGAGGGTAGTAGTAGCTACAGCATCCAACACCTATATCATCTTCAACATGAAGGCCTTTCTCTTGGTGTGCGTTCTCTTGGCATTTGCTCTTTTCTCTCCCTCTTTAATCACAGCTCGAGAATTAGCAGATTCAGGTGAGTTTTTTTTTTTAATCAGTAATTAGTTTAATATATATTTATCATTAATTTATAATAATTAAACTAATAAAATCAAAATGTTACTTGGCTATATATAAATTTCATGTGCGGAGACAATTTTACTTTTTTATGAGTTTTACTTGACTCGAACATTGAAATAGCCGGAACTCATATGGTTACAAAATACCAGCGACAAATACTACAACAAAAAAATTTACTTGGCTATATGTAAATTTTGTTATAATGACCATGTATTTATCTTGTGATAGTGTGATGAGTAATTAACAAATATGTGCATGAGTGTGAATTTTTGCAGGCAAAGGCAGTGTCACCATTAATCCATTTCCAAAACACAAAGGCAAGCCATGCAAGGGCAAAAATTGCTTCTTACCTTTGAAGCCTGCACACCTTGAAAAGCCTTGCACTAAACTTCTGCCTCCGTGCAATTAGTACTCACAGCAGCTTTTATCATGGAGGCTTTAGACTATCCCATTATATGGTAGCAAAACCTGTGCTTAATTCAGGTGCAAACTATGAAGAAAATAATTGCAAGCACTTGCAAAATTTGTTTCTTTATGTGTGTGTGTATATATATATATATAAGCCCATATGGAACTAAGGATATGGCCAATAAAAGTGCCTTTTCATCTTATTTGCCTATTTAATTGTGACTTGAATCTATATGTTCTTTTAAGTACTTAAAAAAAAAAAAAAAATTCTTAAACTCAGAATCATACAATTTAACAGGACTTCAAACAGCAATTAAGCAACGTGGGCTAAGCAATTACGAGAAAAATAATTAATGGGCAAAAAATCTTGCCAATAATGATATATGTATGGGAAAAAAGTTTAAGTGTTCAAAAATTTTGGTATGCAATCAGTGAGGTCACTTCATTAATTATTTTTTTTGAAAAATCACTTCTTTAATTCTGAGGATAGAGGCATCAAGTCAAATTGTACTATCATCCATTTATGAAATTATTTTTATTTAATTTAAAAAGAGAGAATTATCCCATTATATATTTCATTAATATTAAATTATCTAATCTTTCTATTAATAAAAAAGATTTAACATACACATAATACTAGATCCAAATTAGGATCAGAATTTTATTAAAAAAGATTTAACATACACATAATACTAGATCCAAATTATGATCAGAATTAAATAAATGTCAAACTAAAATAAAACTAAATGTTTTTTTTTTTGAGAAAAAATAAAACTAAATGTTAGTGGCTAAATAAGCAGTCTATTTCTCTCTTCTCTCTCTTTGTTTTTCTCAAAAATTGTGGTTTTCAACTATCGCTAATTATTTCTTTAGATTCATATGAAGATCAGAAAGTTGATTTACAGATAATCAAAATCATTAAATAGAGTGTACAGATTGTCAAGTTGTACATTGAAATAACTCTATCAAAAGCAATAGCAACAAAGGGTAAAATTTTATTTGGATACGTTTTTTTTTTTTTTTTTTTTTTTGAGAATCAGAAAGAGCTTCATTAACCAGAGACAAACTCCCAACAGGGATACAGAAGACCAACAAGGCTACCACCTTGAAGGAAAAGACAAAATAAGAGGATGCCCTAACCATCCTGAGCAGTGACTGTCAGATCGGACAACCACACATAGTTACATAATAGTTACATAACACCAATCAACTAAAGTAAGACTATATATAAGCATATTGGGCCATCAACTCTATCCTAATAACATTTGGCCCATTAACCATGTCGAGAATACTACTTGAAACTTCCAGTATGTTTCCAGTTAGACGCAGAGCATCCCACTCCGCCATGAAAACCAGCTCCGGCATTGGAATAGTAATTTTCTCCGACACCGATAAAACATTCAAGAAAAGGCTGTCCAGTTGTAGATGGATACTTTTTATTATATTTTTATCTATATTATTTTTTCATCATGATAAGTGAATGATTTATCCTTCACTAAAAAAATATTAGTGGTCAAATATGAATAGTCTTGAAAGGATGTAAATCAATAAAAAATCGGGACGTAGTTCATTCATCATTGATGGAATATACTTAAAAAAAAAAAAAAAAAAAAAAGAGCTCACTCTTGATCAATAAAATGTCTGATTTAATCCAAAAGTTTCAGTAAAGTAGGTGCATATAATACAGATAATAGCTTAGTCCAATTTATCATCTATTGATGGATAATTGTGTCAAGTGCAAAATCTAAAGTAGCACTGTACCTATTTTCTACTACTAACTAGATTATATAGGATGATGATCTCAGACATTAAGTTACATTTTTTTAAAAAAAAGTAATTTTTTTCTCCATGATGATATTGAGAACCTGTTTACTTGAGGATTATGAATTATCTGATTTGGCTCATCGAGCCCTCAAAATTTGACCAGAAGCACGATAATTAATATAAACATAACAGTACATTTTAATTTCATAATAAAAGAGGATTGTCAATTAGAAGGGGAGTACTTTTGGTATTTATCACCGGCAATGATGTCGCTATTTGTGACAAGTATCTTTATTCTTTAGATAAATGGCAAATATAACTAATTGAGGTATTTATCAAGGTATTTATCATTCATTATGTGCTCAAATATTTCTTTTAATAATCAGTGATTTATGATTAATTAATAGAAATAAAAGTAGCATAATGAAGAGGCAATAAGCAAGCAAATTATCAAACTCAAACATGCATGAAGCTAAGGTCTTTCACATGCAGAAATGCAACCAACTCTACTTGAAGATGGATCACTCTGTACTTGATAATACCATGATATTTTAATGAATTTACTAAATAAATTCAATGCAAAAAACTACATATTTAGCCATGGAGAACAAACGAAGCTATTAGATCAATCACCCTATCTTTGTAATATGATTACTCTTCAATTACCTTCATTTTCAGTCTACATGAAGTCTATTATATCTTCTAATTGTTTGAGAAATTTATGAAAAAAATGAACTTTATTTATTATTATTTTTTACCTTCATTTTGACCATACTAAATATAAGTTCTACATTTTGGAAAAATTTATGACGAATAACTATACATGTCAACCACGAATATGGTTGTATATCACTTAGAGGGATACAATTTTAATCATCATTTGCATAATAATCATGCCTTGCAAATAATCCAAATTTCAAAAAAGAATAATTACTAGAAAGTAATTGCAAGCAATAAAATCAAATATATAGTAAATTTTTTCCACAATTATATGAAGATTTCTTCTAACTGGCTTATTTTGGAATTTAATAAAGTTTTATTTATTAAAAAAAAAAAAGAAGAATAAGAGGAAGAAGAAGTGAATGAGCAGAGAATGGAAAAGTTTCTCTTCAAATGCATGTAGCAACAATTAACAAGTCGCTAGTCATAATTTAATAAGGACAATGACTTAAGTGAAATGATATTTGGAAAAGTCATTTTTTTTTTTTTATAGAAAATGTTGATGTTGATAATATGTAATTAAATAGAAAAAAATACATTACCACAAAAATATAATTTTATTTCTATAATTTTTATTTTAAAAACATAAAAATAAAAACAAAGAATAAATATGAGCTATTAGAATTGATTTGAATGAGGATTTATATACCCAAATGTAAATTAAAAAATTAAGGAGAGTTGTGCCCTAATTTTATAATGTTTTACATATTATTTATAATAAATATATATTGTAATTAATAACTTTCACAAATATTAGTGAACATGAAGGATTTTTATCCAAAACATTTTCACTTTTTAAGCTACACTTAAAAATCAAATATGTATTCATCCGTACAATTGCTTAGAAATATCAATCTTAATTTACATGTGTGGACTTAAACTCTCCAGTCAACTACTAAGCTGTTACTATTCAATTTTTTTTTTCACAAATTCGCTTCCTTAATTATCCTACAATCACAAATATCTTCATACCACAATAAATATAAAATTAATATTTTTTATTTTTTTTATGACAGACTAATTTAAAAAAATTTTAATTTCATAAAAATTCGAAAAACCTTTCACTGTATAACATTGTCGTCATACAGAAATTTCATAAAATTTTACTATAACCCTTTGAGTTTGATGGTACCTAATCCAAGTGACTTGTATGGTCGCAGCTCACTTATACATGGTGTTGCGGAATAACACAGCAATAAACAAGAATAAAGAGAAAATAGAAAAGAAAAGAAATAACATGGAAATTTAACGAGATTCGGCAATGTGGCTACATCCTCGGGAGCGAGCGGCTAGAGTTTTCTTATTATTCATAACAACCTCCTATGGTTACAAATACATGCTCTATTTATAATAGAGTATGTATGGTACATATTACAAAATCACCCTTATACCATATCACACCCCCAACCGATCTAACCGCTGCTACATATGAGCCATGCACAATAATCTCCACCTTGGAGAATATCAAGCCCCTTAGGAGATAAATCCCCTCATACCAAGTGGGTTGGGGGAACATGCTTCTTTAGCATCTGACAACATTCAACAAGTCCAAGCAATGCTTAAACTTGTCACTTGTAACTGGCTTTGTCAACATATCAACTGCATTCTCAGAAGTGTGAATCTTCTGTAGCAATATCTGAC
>CATIWK010559933.1:0-22398 GCA_949634005.1 Mallotus japonicus
TTATTTATTATTATTAGTTTGAGTAAAAATAAAATATTTTAATAATTTTTCTTACACAAATGTAGATTTTATCTTAAAAAAATAAAGTTTATCTTTAAAAAATCAAAATTAAATAAAATTATTACATTGTTACCTTTTTTACCTATTATTTTAGGTAAAACTAGTAAATGACATGGTGTCATCATGACACTATAAAATTTCCCAAAATTATTGTATACATGGAGTGTTATTTTCAATTATAATATGACAAATTGTATGTGATGTTTATAGTGTCAACTCGATATTCGAATTGATAATTAAAATTTTCAATTTATGAATCGAGAATCAAATTAAAACATAAAATTCAATTTATATTAATAATATTAATTATAAATAATATACTTCATATAAAAGTTAGATTTCATATAAATTATTGGTTAATTTTAATATATATTACTTGACACTAATCGTTAATAAAAAATTTTAATAAGATAATATATTAAATATAATATAAATAATAAATTTTACGATGTTTATCCTGTATATTATTAGCTAAAGAAAGTCAAATACAAAAGTTAATATTATAAATATATTACTGTTTCTTTTACCCTACAAAAACAATGTGAAAGTTAAAATAAGTAGTTGTAAAATAAATAAATCAATAGAAAGCATAATAAAAACCTAAATTAATATTACTAGTCTTTCAAATTATAAGAACAAACGAAAAGATTAGTTATAAAAAAATTTATAAAGTTAATTATATTTGTAAATTTATTATAGAAACAAAAAATGAAGAAAAAGTTAAGTTTGTAATTTTATTTTAGAATTTCAACTTTTAAGTTTTTAATTAAAAGACTATAATTTTATATTTCATAATTATGTAATTTTTTAAATAACATTCATTATAAAAATATAAATAAGAGTTAATAAAAATTATAAATTAATATCGATTTACCTTGGCCGAATGCTCTATTTCACCTCTGAACTTTACCCTTTTGACCCATAGCACTCCTCAACTTTAAAATTAACCAATAGCACATATAAACTTCTATTTTGAACCTCTTTCACCCCTGTAACACTGATAAATAACGCGTGAAAAACACTTACGCTGATGTGTAAACTTAAAGTACTAAAGTCCAAAAAATAAAAGCTTTTGTGGCATTAAAATTATATAAAATTACAATTCTACCATTAAAAACAAAAATAATTAAACAAATTCTTTTCCCATTCTTTACCTTTCTTTGACCGACAACCATAACTCCCATCTTTTGCTATTCACCGGCATGATCCTCCTTCAACACTCCTTTTTACCCAGCCTTCGGTACCCATCTTGATTCTCATGGTAACATCTATGGCGGAGGCTCTTGAAGTTATCTGCCCGCCTTTTCAACTTGATGATGACGGAGACGACGGCGTTGTGGTTAAGCAGTTGTCCTTTCCATCGCCTTGGATCAATTTTGAACGCCCCAGACCCCAGTAGAGAGTTTCAAGCTGCAAGCATCAGTCTTCACTTCATTCATTTCATTTGGAATTTTGATTTCGTTTGGAATATTTAGGTTGCGGTTTCGGCTGGAACCGGCGTAGGTTTAGAAATTTCGGATGTGCTTTGGGCGGGAATTAAACTTTCTGAGCTTTGGTCCGCCATTGTTGCAGCAACAAGAACTTGCTTCAGTGCTAAGCTTTTAGTAGGAGCTGCTTATGACTTTATTTTTTACAGGAAAAATAGTGTCTTACCTTCAAGCCATCTTAGCTCAGCCGGTAGAGCGCATGGCTTTTAACTATGTGGTCGTGGTTCGATTCCCACAGACGACTTTTTAATGTGATTTTTGCATTCAGAACATGAGTGAGTTTTGACCGTCTGATGATGCGTTAGATTATTATTTTTCCTTCTTAGATGTTTGTGTTCTACAATTCTCTGCTAGCAAACATACTTGTTGCTCTTTGGTTAACTACGTTACTAAGTGGGAAGTTGAACATTTTATTATGGGTTGTTGATTAAAAGCAATGTACAACTTCTGCAGTAATATCAAGGTGGAGAAGAAGAGTTCATGGTGAGTGGTGGATTGTTGATTATTTGATTATTATGCTGTTGCTATTGTAGTTTTTCTTCTTCTTCTTTTTCTGGTTGTTGAAGCTCTCGTTGTTGTTGTTTTTGAATGAGTTGTTGGTCATCTTGTAGATCTTGAATATGTTGTTGCTGTTTGAATGCTAGTGCTGGTTCATGTTTATAGAAAGGCGAATAATGTAGCTGATTTCATGGCTGCGTTTGCGACAAAATGCCCACCACTTGTTTCTGCTCACCACTTGTTTGATAAAATGCCCAAGAAAAAATTTAGCATTTGTGTTGTAAACTTTATTTGCTTTTTTTTTTATTTAAATATAATTATATATGTGTCAGCAACTTTAAGTCTACTTACGTGCTCAAAATGGCGTGTATTTCACCTTCTTGTCCACTTGTCAAATTATGAGCTCAATGGAATAAAAATATTAAGTTCAGGGGTGAAAGAGGTCAAAAATAGAAGTTTATATGTGCTATTGGTTAATTTTAAAGTTGAGGAGTACTATGGATCAAAAAGGTAAAGTTCAGGGGTGAAATAGAGCATTCGGCCATTTACCTTTGATTCATATTATTCAGCATTAATTCTAACTAATCGTACAAGTCAATAGTGAACAGCAGAATTCTAACAACGGTGCTGATACATGTAATGAGGGGTGCATGCCACATCATTACAGTTTCAGAAGCCACATCATAAAGAAGTGGCCACATTATATGGCATGCTAGTGGGGACACCAGTGAATGAAGTCGAAAGTGCTGAATTTGCCACGTTAAAATGAATGTTATGTTACGTGGCTTCTGCTAACTGGACATGTAAAATGACGTGGCAATACCGCTTTCACGACGAAATAAAAGAAAGAAAAAAAAAAAAAAACGAGAGAAATTTATTCATCCACCCATGAAGTGAAGTGGAGGAAGCAGTCCTCCAATGGCGTCTCATGCCCAGCGGTTTGTAGGGTTTGTCTCTCGCCTGAGCAAAAGCAGGTACGTTTCACCTTACCTTCAAAATCAACCATCAATCTCAATTTTTCCATTTTCAACTTTAGATACTCAATTCAACAGTTTAGACAGTAAACTAGCACTCAATAACCTCAAAAACCAATCTAATATTGACGAAAGTTACATTCTCAATGAGCTCTCTCATTTATTGCCAATCTCTCATAAGTCTTCAGTTGCTCACTCGTGTAATCGGCCAACTAAAAATGATGAAAATAGAGGAGTTGTGACTGATTGGTGTTTATCGCCCGAAGAGAAATTGAGAGGAGTATTTCTGCAAAAACTGAAGGGAAAATCAGCAATCGAAAGTGCTTTAGCGGAAACCCGTGTAGATTTGAGCATGGAGGTTGTTGCTAATGTACTGAATACCGGGAATTTGGGAGGTGAAGCAATGATTATTTTCTTTAATTGGGCGACTAAACAGCCAATGATTCCTAAAGACATTCATAGTTACAATGTAATTATCCGGGCATTAGGAAGAAGGAAATTTAATGATTTTGTGCTTAAAATTTTGATCGACTTGAAAACAGAAGGGATAGGTGTTAATTTGGAGACATTATCAATTGTTATGGACAGCGTACTCAGGGCTCGACGAGTGCGTAAAGCTATTCAAATGTTCGGAAACTTACAAGAATTTGGGTTTGGATATGATACTGAGTCCTTGAATGTGCTTTTGCAGTGTCTGTGCAAGAGGTCACATGTTCTTACTGCAAATTCGTTCCTAAATTCAGTGAAGGGGAAGATACCGTTTAATATTACAACATATAATATTATGATTGGAGGTTGGTCAAAATTTGGCAGGGTTAGTGAAATGGAGAGGCTTCTGAAGGCGATGGTTGAAGATGGTTTTGATCCTGATTGTTCGACTTTTAGTTGCGTTGTTAAGGGTTTAGGGAAAGCTGGTAGGATTGAAGATGCAGTTAAGATTTTTGACAATTTGAAAGAGAAAGATTGTGTATTGGACACTAGTGTTTACAATGCAATGATTTCTAATTTTATTTCAAGTATAGATCTTGATGAGTGTATGAAATATTATCGGGGTATGATGAATAATAATTGTGACCCGGATATTGGTACTTATACTAAACTGATTTCTGCCTTTATCAGAGCACGGAAAGTGGCTGATGCACTTGAAATGTTGGATGAGATGTTAAGTCGAGGGCTTGTACCTACAACAAGGACTATTACTTCCTTCATTGAGCCTCTGTGTAGGTTTGGTCCGCCCCATGCTGCATTAACGATCTACACAAAGGCAAGAAAAGCTGGATGCAAAATATCGCTCACTGCTTATAAGCTATTGCTAATGCGGCTTTCTAGATTTGGTAAATGTGGAATGCTGTTAAAAATGTGGGATGAGATGCAAGAAAGCGGTTATTTATCGGACATGGAGGTTTATGAGTATGTTATTAATGGACTCTGCAACATAGGGCAGCTTGAAAATGCGGTACTTGTGATGGAAGAATCTCTGCGCAAGGGCTTTTGCCCAGGCAGACTCATATGTAGCAAACTAAATAACAAATTACTTGCTTCAAATAAAATAGAGAGAGCTTACAAGCTTTTTTTGAAGATTAAAGATGCTCGTTGCAATGAAAATGCTCGGCGGTTTTGGCGTGCTAATGGCTGGCACTTTTGAACTGTTCAGACCCGGCAAGTGCAAGCACGCTGTTCCCCTTTTTCTCGTCTTCCTTGATGCAGGTACTTAATTTGTCTCTAGGATGATGATAATTATAATATTATGCGTATTCTAATAATCACTTGCTATGGAATGTGCAAACAATAATGAGAGAGCAAATCACTTCTTATCCAATCAATGTTAATAAAATAAAACTGTATCATTTTCCTGAACAGTTTTCCCTTTTTCTTTTTTTTTCCTACCCTCTTGTATTCCGTGTTTAATATCATGCCTTGCTTTCTTAAGTTCAGGTTTCTGTTCTTCACCAGGAGTTGACAATTACATGTGGAATGAACTGAACTAAGCAAATAGTGAGGTTTTATGATGACAACAAGCCATCTTGCGACAGCAACATACACTCGTATGCGTGATGATGTAGAAGAGCCTCACAAGAATTTTGGCACCTAACAAGTTCTTGTTCAGAGGAGTATTGCTTGGGTCATCCTTCTCTGCATTCTTGCTAGTGTCTTGTCAACTGAGATTTTATTCTGCTTGGTAAGGGGGTGGTTGACAGCTTTTACTTTGATTTAGCTACCTACTGTTTTGACCTTGCTTGACAATCATTTATAATTATGGAAATCAAGTTGGCTGTTGGGAGTAGAAGAACTCTGGTTGACCCTCTCCCCAGATGCTTTTGGTGGACTAACAGCCTTAGCTTTGTTTGTTAATGGATTGGAGTAGCTGTAGATGTTTAATCATTCAATTGAAGTTGAGCTTTGAATGTTGGCTATGTTGATCCATGTTTGATAGGATTGCTTTAGTTTGGTCGCCTGCTTATTTTGCTATACTAATGTGTTCTATTTTATGCATATTTTCACATTACTAGTCCCATCTGAACCTACCATAATTAGTAGATTCTTGCCTCCAATAGTATTTCTTAACATATATTTAGCATCATCTGTATCTCTCTTTCTGTTGATATAAATTTCTAACTTTATTGTGTTTCTAGTGCCAGGGAAAGTTAGGTCAAGCACTCCCTTGGAGCATGCTTTTTGGTGCATGCATTGTCTTTTCAATTTTGTCGGAGATGTTCTGTGAAAAGTGGGTGTCTTCTGCCATATTGTTGAGTAGCTGGTGTGCTACATTTATCAGCATTCTGGCTATTTATATATTTCTAAGTGTGGTGTAAAAATTAGAGACATTGCAATGTTTGCTGAAGTTTGAATATATATGCTTTAGAATATCAACTTTGGCCCCTATCAACTTCCATGAACTAAGAAATATCTCTGTGGCTTCATTAAATGTTAAGATTTCAGAATGTGGCCTTTTTATGATAATGATCCATGTTAATTTCTGTCTTCTCTCTTCTCATTCTCAATTATTGTTAAATGGTTACTTAATTATAACGGAAGTTTTTTGTTTGACCTTATTTTTTATTCTTTACATGTGCAGGGTCTGTGATCAGGCATTTGGAGTACTGTCTGAAAGTTGGAGGTGGTTAAATTGTAACATTGGTTTTCTACATGTTCACATTGTTAATGCCAATAACAAGATGGGAGGATTATGTAATGAGAAAATGCCCATTGGAAATGACTTCAGAATATTAGATCAACATCGTATGACTTGATCATGCCATACTAGTTTTGCACGAAGTACAGCTGCCAAGGAAATCGTTGGTTTCCAGATAGCGGCAAAGCAACATATGTATATGCCTTCCTAAGATAATATGCAATAATTAAATCTCATGCTTATGCTAGTGACTTTTCACTTTTTTTCTTCTCTGCAACAACTTCTCAGGAACATAACTTAGCCTTTCCTTGAGATATTGTGTTCCTTGACCTATATATTTATCTGGAGCAATGTCCGGTAGAGCTGAGGTGCCTTGTATCAGTCCATGAATCATACCATTTTTTTTCAGACTTTCAAACATGAAGCATTGATTGGATTAAATCATGTACAAATGTAAAAATTCTTGGAATAAATCATTTGAAGTGCTTTAAAAATTGATCTTTCATTGTAATTTTCAAATCCATACAATATGTATGTGCTCGAATTTTTTTTTTCCTTATGTATTTCCAACCTAAAAATATTTTTATAAAATAGAAAAGGCTTTGTTTTTTATTTATTCATCTTAAAAATATCTTATTGCAAGAAAGTGAAATTGAATTTTTCAATGGTTGTTTTGATTTGTAGTTATTTTTATTTTACTTTGATGATTATTAATAAAGTATATTTTATTTTATAAAAATAAAAGTTCCGTTTGTTTGTGAAAAATATTTTTTCTTATTTTTCAACGTTTGGATTACCAATAAAAATAAGCCAAATAAAAAATAAATTATTAGTTAAAGAAAAATAATTTTCAAAAAAAATTATAAGTATAAGAAATTATTTTTAAATACTTTTTTTAATGTCTTCTCTCCTATTTTATTATCTTTTTTTATTTTTCAATATTTTATCTTCTCATTTATTGTTTTCTAGTGTTGCAGTCAAATATCAAAAAATATTTTCTTTGAAAACAAAAGACAAAATAAAATATTTTCTACTCACTCCGTTCTTTTCTAATTGTCTTTTAAGAAAATAGAATTTGTTTCACTTTAATTATCTTTTTGAGATTACCAATAAAAAATAAACTCTTCTTTTTAAATTTACCTTTATCTTATTTTTAGATTAATTAGTTTGATTGCATTAATTAATTCATTTAATCTTAATGAGAAAAAAGAGTAATATTATTATTTATACCTATAATTATACCTATTAAATAAAATTTTTAATTTTTGTGATAAAATCTTAAAAAACAATTAGAAAAAACGAGGGGAGTACTTATTAAAATATTTTTCGCAAGCCCCTAAAATAACCATATAATGCATCAAAACTCGAATTTAACCACTAAGCTGATACACATTTTATAATTTTTTCTTTTAAGGAAACGGTAATTTGCGTTGGGATAAAATCGGTTTTGACGGTCGTCGTTTCGTCCCTGTCGAGTTGAAGGACAGTAAGCCACATTCGATGCGAACTTGAAAGAAGAAGAAGAAGAAGAAAAATAAATAAAAAAATCTCTGCGTTCTGTCGTGTTTTCGTTTTAGCCCAATCATTACAATACAATAGGCAGTTTACTATCGCCTCCTCGATCCAACCACCCATTTCTAAATTCCTTCCATAACATTCCCGCGACGATTTGCTTTTTGTTTGATAACTCTTTTAATTTTGACTTTTTTTTAATCTTTTGAATTCAATTGTACGTTTGCTTGTGTGTACATGGAGGAAGAGATCTAATCTAATCTGAGGAATTGAATTAGCTGAGTTTGGTTGGAGAGATATGGCGGGGCAACCTAACTTGGATCAGTTCGAAGCTTACTTTAGAGCAGCTGATTTAGATGGAGATGGCAGAATCAGTGGTAATGAAGCCGTCAATTTCTTTAAAGGAGCAAATTTACCCCAACAAGTTCTTGCCCAGGTTAACGATTCCTCTTTTTCTTTTTATAAATTACTATTATTATTTTTATATATTCATTTCCATGTCTCTTGTCAGCTTGCCTAACGATTACTTCTTCAACTGCTAGTTTTTATCTTGTTTTGAATGTTTAGTTCCCTAGCTACCTCATTTTGGTCAGTATTTTGATCTAGATTACGTTAAAACCTTTGATTCCGTGAACTATCACTATTCAGGTTCCTGTGTTTGAAATGTTTGTTTATTTTCGACATAACTGAACTCCATGATTTAAATAATTAGAAAGGGAGATTCTAGGGTGGCTATTACCATAAGATGTTTTTACTTTGCTTTTATCACCATAAGATGAGAATGCTGCTTATCATCCAATGGTGATTATTAACAAAGTGAAATTTACCTTGTAAAAATTGAAGTAACCATAGAAGGGACTGGCTAGTAATTGTGCTTCTTTTTCCAATGCTAAGATATGAAAATGTAAGAGCCTACGAACACTTCATTGAGTAATTTAGTGTAGAAGACCAGTTATTACATAAAGCTTCCAGGTTCATACAATATATATGTTGTCCAAAAAATGTTTGAAGGTACTCTTACGGTGACAGAATATTAGATCTTTCTATCAGTTAATAAGATTTCTATATGGTAGATTTGATGTTGATGGATTATGTTTCTCTTACTGGGATTTGGGAAGAAAGGATTGAGCATTATTTGTCATGATATGGCTGCATGCTAATCAGTTCTACTTTTTCTCTTCACCCAGATATGGATGCATGCTGATCAGAGTCGCACTGGCTTCCTTGGTCGTCCAGAATTTTATAATGCTCTCAGACTTGTTACTGTTGCACAAAGCAAAAGAGATCTGACACCTGATATTGTCAAGGCAGCATTATATGGTCCTGCCGCAGCTAAAATCCCGCCACCTAAAATTAATGTTCCAGCCACTCCTGTGCAACAGGCAAATCCAATGGCTGCTGCATCTGCCCCTCAGATGGGTGCAGCTGCCCCAACAGCCGTTCAGAATCTTGGCTTTAGAGGGCCAGGAATTCCAAATGCTAGCATGAACCAACAGTACTTTTCTTCTCAACAAAGTCAGACAATGAGACCACCTCAGGTCATCCCTCCTGGAACTGCTTCCCGTCCCCCCCAGGGCATAATTAACCCAGAGTTCTCTAGAGGAGGTAGTATGATGGGTCATTCTCAGGCTATGCCTACTGGTATTGCTTCCCGTCCACCTCACTCCATGCCTGGCTCTCCTGCTACTTCCAGCATGCCAAGCTCGAACATCTCAACTGATTGGCTTGGTGGAAAGTCTAGTGTGGCTTTATCTGGTCCTACATCTACATCCAATGTTACTATGCAGTCACAAACTCAATTTTCCGTTTCATCCCAGCCTCCTGCTGTTGATTCTAAAACATCAGTTGTATCTGGAAATGGGTTTGGAACTGGCTCGTCATTTGGAGGTGATGTGTTTTCTGCAACTGCTTCTACCAGAAGACAAGAGCCTTCTGTGTCTACTTATCCTTCTAGTGGTCCACCAGCCTCAGCAACCACAGTTCCAGCTACGACTGGGGGCCTCTCCGTTAAATCCAGCTCACTTGATTCACTGCAGAATGCTTATGCATTGCAGCCTCTAGGTGGTCAGCTTCAGCGAGCCCAATCTCTACCAACATCAGGCCATCAAGTTTCAACTTCGGTTTCTTCCTCACTCACATCCCCTAGCGTTTCAGTTGGAGTTGGAAATTCATCTGATAATTCGCAGCCTCCATGGCCAAAGATGAAACCATCAGATGTTCAGAAGTATACTAAAGTGTTTATGGAAGTAGATAATGACAGAGATGGAAGAATCACTGGTGAACAGGCACGAAATCTATTTTTGAGCTGGAGGCTACCAAGAGGTAGTTTTTGGGCTCTGCACTTTCTTCTGCTCTGTCATCCTATGGCTTAAACACAGTAAAATATCTTGGCAAAGTAACTGCATTGATGATTCCATTCTAGAGGGCATTGGATTCTGAAAATTATGTCATTTGTGGATATATATTTTTTAGGACTACTTAAATTGATTGAGATGATTTAGATAATGTCTTGGTTGGTGTAGTTTTGCATTGTTCTGTGTGTTTTTGCACACCATCCTTGTTGAGACCTTGTTCTTCTTTGTGACTGTTTATGCTTAATAAGTTTTTAATTGCTTTTCCCAGAGGTTCTGAAGCAGGTCTGGGACTTGTCTGATCAGGATAGTGATAGCATGCTTTCTTTGAGGGAATTTTGCTTTGCACTTTATTTGATGGAGCGTTACAGGGAAGGTCGCCCTCTTCCGGCATCTCTTCCAAGTAACATTATATTTGACGAGACACTACTGTCCATGACAGGTCAACCTAAAGTTAATTATGGAAATGCAGCGTGGGGTCCCAGTCCTGGTATTGATCGGGCCCCTTTTTTTTTCTCTTCTCTTTCCTCCTTTAACTGAGTTTGTCTTTATTTTCCTGCTCTGTCTTTGTTAGTAGGTTTTGGTCAGCAGCCTGGAATGGGTGCTCGACCAATGGCACCTGCCACTGGTTTGAGGCCACCAGTTCAAGTGACTCCTTTCAAGTCCCAGCCTGATAATGTTTTGGCAACTAATCAGCAGAAGCCAAGAGCACCTGCCTTGGAGGATTCCTTTCTGAACCAAAGTGATAGTGGGGAGCAGAATTCAGTGTCTCAAGATGGAACTGCCCCAGAGAAAAAGGTATTTCCTTTTTTTTTTTTTGTTCAATCTTTTGTGTGGTTTGAAATTTTAAATTGGACTTTATTGGCTATAGAAAATCATTTGATATATGACAATCAAAATGGTGAATAGACGTAAGCATACCACTTTGACCTGATGGTGGAAAATTAGTTTGTAAGCACTTCTTTATTTGCATTTGCAAAGAGTGGTGGTGGGGCATGGTCTTGGGTGATTATTTTTGATATAAACTAATATTTTGCCTAATTATTTGGTCATGTACTTTCTTTGAAGTATGAATGCATCTCATTCTTTGGCATGTCCAATCTGCACAAATTTCTTGCCTGATTTGTGTACTAAAAAACTCTTGTATCTATTTTAAGTACTCTCTATCAATCTCAACACCTAACGTTTGAGCACACATTTTTTTTCTGAGCTTCAATAATTCTGAGTCTGAATAATATGGTCTGTGGTCAATATTTGCGTGTATGCTAAGACTAAGAGATTCATTTTGCCTCAGTTATTTGTTTCTGCAATGTCCGATGTAGCTCTGCTCTTCAAGTTGAAAAAGTGTTGTGTGTGGGTTGAAGAAAGATAAATGTATAAAATAATTTTTTTTTTTAAAAAAAAAAAACAGAATCTTGTTTGCAATTTGGTTTTGGCTGTTGTTTCGAGTTCTGAGATAGTCAATGTGACAGTATTTTTTTAGCAAGATACTGGACAACTTTTATTTTGTTTCTTTGCATTTTGGGGACATTTAATTGGAAATGAAATTTTGTGTACCTAAGTGCATAATTCAAAATTGTGAATATGGATTTTGAACATTTAAAGACTGCCTTATGATGATTGTAGGTTGGTGAACCAGAGAAGGTGATTTTGGATTCAAAAGAGAAGCTTGAGTTTTACAGAAGTAAAATGCAGGACCTTGTGAGTAGCTTCTATCATTATATTTGCTTTTGCTTTTTTTATCAGTATGTTGCCTTTGTCAAATTTAGATATGCGGACACATGTATTTGAAAAATTTTGAACTATAGAAGGCCCATGGATGCTAACTTGGTATGCGTTATAAGAGGATTTTAACTTCATTCTATTTAGATGCTGGAACTTCTATGCTGTCAGTGTAGGATTTCATTTCAGAGTCATTTGATAGGTTAGGTGCAGAACCAGAACTGCCCTTCTTGTTAGATATAATGGCCATATAGCATCATCACACAAGTCGTTCATGTAAAGGCACTAAATCAAAAACTATGCTTTGTTTATGTATCTTATCTGCAGAATTTGATTTGAATTCATGTTCTTTCTCTGAGCTTATTCACAAACATGCTGAATGAAACTATTGTGTTTGAAGAACGTTTTTGATTTCTTTTACTAGCTTAAAAGCTTATAAACTGATCTGACTCTACATAAGGTCATTTTCAGCGGCAGTTTTAAAGCTCCTTTGGTAAAGAGACACTTATGACTTATTCATAAACTTACTGGTTTATGATGAAAAGAGAAGTGCCAGGGTCCTCAATGTGCTTTAACTTCCATGTTTTGCATTACTTTTGAGTGTCAGTTTCTTAGATTATCCATTTTTTAGTCTAGTTTGATATCCTCTGATTACATTTTTTTTTTTAATATTTTTTTGTAATGCCCTAAATGCTGAAAACTTTAAAGTTGTTGGTCCTTGATGTGTTTATGAAAACAATCCATTTCCTTTTCTTGCAAGTATCAATTTTTTAGAAGGAATCTAATATTATTATCTAGTTTGATAGTAGATGGTTATAATTTTTTTTAATATTTTCTTATAGTGTCCTAAATGCTGAAAACTTAGATTATCAAATTCATTCTTGGATAAGCTTTCTAATTTTTGTCATCTTTGCTGAATTTCAGGTTCTTTATAGAAGTAGATGTGACAATAGGTTGAATGAAATCACAGAAAGGGCCTTGGCAGACAAGCGTGAGGTATTCTTTGAAATATAAAGATTGGGTTTTCCTCATTTTTAAGATCTGATTTCTGTTGTCTTTATATTGCAATTTATGTTAACAGGCTGAGATGTTGGGTAAGAAATATGAAGAGAAATACAAGCAAGTTGCAGAAGTGGCATCTAAATTAACAATTGAAGAAGCCACTTTCCGTGATGTTCAGGTACGAGTTGTACTTTGTGTTAGCAACAATGGCACAGTGATTGTTCCAACCAATTAAAGCCTTTGCAATGCTCAGAATACCTTTTACTGGTTCTCTAGAATCCTAATTCCATACAAGTTAATGCCCATGGAGCTTAAACACTTATTCTGCTACATGACCATCCTAGGGTGACATTTATGACTTCTTTTTTAATCCTTGACTATTTATTCCCATGGCTTACCTCCTCATCTGTGTTTCTAGTCTGTTTGAGCATATTAACAATTAGTCTGCCAGTCAATAGATTTTCAATTGCTTGAAATTACTTTATGATGCACATTTTATTTCATTGCTATAACATTTAGGAGAGGAAGTTCGAGTTGAATCAAGCAATAGTTAACATGGCACGAGGTGGAAGTTCTGATGGTATTCTTCAGGTACATCTCATCATTTGTCTATGTTATTTGGATGGAAATTGCATACAGCATTAATATGTTGGTGGCTTGTATAGGTCCGTGCTGATCGTATACAATCTGATCTTGATGAGCTAATGAGGATTTTAATTGAACGTTGCAAGAAGCATGGGGTAGAAGTTAAGTCAACTGCAATGATTGAGCTTCCTTTTGGTACTTCACATTCATTCCTACTCTTTTTTTTTTTTTTTTTTTTTTGAAAACTTAAAATTATTATTATGTCTTGTAGCACCTAGTACTTTATGTGGCATCTCACAATCACTGGAATCAGTATTACACAGATCAGTTGGGATAGAATCAAGGATGATATAGAGCTTGTACATGTCTTAGTACTTCCCTTATTGCTTTGAGGTCTTGAACATGTTATGCGTGGCACTCATGTTACACTTTACATTTCATCAAGTTGTTCTCACTTGAAGAAAAATTTTCTCTGGTAGTTCAACCTTGTAGACTCTGTGCAAGATCTTTTCAGTGGGATTTTATGATGAAGATTGAAGTAATTCATGTAATATGATTTTCAAATATCAATTTCATGTTCATGCATCAAGAGCCCACAATGCAAGAAGCCTAAGCAACTATGACTTACATTTTATTATTACTATTATTTTGGGATTTCATTTAAGATCTTTTCTCATCATAAACACAATTGAATTGTAGATTTAACATTCATCTTTGTTTGTTTTGTTTCCTGGATACCTAAGCATTTAGAATTTCAAAATTTATTTAGGTTTTTCTGCCTATATTTTTGAGGAAATGAAGTGTTCTTAATCATAGTTTTATGTTTCTTGATTGCTTTTGCTCTGCTGAATTGCCCGGTGAGCATGATAATTTTCATTAGAGATGATAAAATGATGATGATGCACATTTTTGGTATGTCTAATTCACATTTGAGGTTTGTGTCTTGAAGTTTTTATTTTTATGTTTTAATTAATATTATTGTACTTGAAACATCTTCTTTTATTGTTATTACTGATTTTTCAGTCCCAAACAAATTGATTTACCAGTACAATTTATGTCATATCTGTGACCTTTTTCAATTTTGGTGGTTTTTTAGGCTGGCAACCTGGTATTCAAGAGGGTGCAGCTGTCTGGGATGAAGATTGGGATAAGTTTGAAGATGAGGGTAAGTTCCAGCCATGCAACCTTTTATCGCACTTCATGCATTCTCCTTCACCACCCCCCCAACACCAACAGCAGAAGCCATCCTCCTCCTCATCCTCTCTCTCACATAAATGACATTTGGTCTCTTCTACCTGACTGGTTGGACAGTATCAGTAAGATTTTTATCTTTTCTTGGCCACTTTCAGGATTTGCCAATGACCTCACCGTTGATGCATTTTCTGCTGCAAATTCAAAATCCATCATGCAAAAAGACATAGGGTCACAAGATGGTAGTCTAACCCCTGATTCCTTATCAAATGGTGGTAGCAAGTCTGGGAACTTGTTTAGTACTGGTGAGGGCGAATCTGTCTATTCCCACAGTGAAGATGAATTAGCAAGAAGCCCTCAAGGAAGAACTGCCTTAGAAAGTCCATCACAGGAATTTTCTGATGTTTTTGCAAAGAGTACTGATGCAGATGCAGAGACTCATAGGTACAGCTGTCTGTACATTTTTTTTTTTTTTTTTTTTAAACTTGCTCAGTGATGGCAACTTTTATAATTCTGGTAATAGAAGTTTTGATGAATCAACATGGGGAGCTTTTGATACTCACGATGATGTGGATTGGGGAGTTGACACTAAGGTCAGTCCTATTCTACTAAAGCACTTTCCTATGCTTCTGAAATTAATCATGGGTGCATGTTGGAGCTAAATATGTTGCTTTCTTTATGCATTTAACATAATGCTTTGTTTTAATCACATGAAGAGAAGTGGGTGCTGTGACACATTTAGGCATATTTTTCTTAGAAGGTTGGATTTGACTAATGGACATTAAACTTGTGTATGACATGCGATTTTGAGCTTGCTTAGGTTTCCATGTCTAAGAGATATCGACATGCAAAAATGTGCATCTTTAACATTCTTGGAACCAGTGTGATATCCAGAAATTTATTTGTTATTGAGATTGTGTTGGACTTATGGAGTACGTTCTGTGCTGTGAGTGGGACAAATTGGATGGTAGCCTGACACTTGATCTGGTTCATGCTTTTGGTTGAGCATTCTCATTGGTGGATCCTGTTTTGAGATTTTCTATACATGCCATGTATTTGCAAAGAGATGATGGTTATGCCATTAAAGACTATTCTCTCATTGCTTCTTCTTAACAAAATATAAATAAGAAAAAGTCAAGGTTATGGCTTTGTTAATGTTGCTATTGCTTTTTCCTTGATTCCTATCAGGGCGACTGCTATTCTCTCATTGCTTTTTCTTAACAAAATATAAATAAGAAAAAGTCTAGGTTATGGCTTTGTTAATGTTGCTATTGCTCTTTCTTTGACTCCTAATAGGGTGACTGCCTATTCAGTCATTATGGTATAAAGTTACATATATGTATATATATATATATATGTTTCATTAGGTAGATGACTTGTATTAATTATTTGTCCATTGACCATTGTATTGTCTAGCAGGATTCAGGTTCTGATAAGCATAGAGATTTCTTTGGAACTGATGATTTTGCTGTAAAACCAATAAGAACAGGATCCTCATCCTCAGAGAGCTTTTTCCAGAAAAAGAGTCCATTTTTTGAAGATTCTGTGGCTGGCTCGCCAGTCTCCAGGTTTGGCAACTCCCCGAGGTACAGTGAAGCAGGTGACCACTTTGACAATTTCCCAAGATTGGATTCTTTCAACATGAATGAAAGTGGATTTTCTCCACGAGAGAGATTTACACGATTTGATTCCATAAGTAGCTCAAAAGACTTCGGCCATAGTCGTGCTTTCTCTTCTTTTGACGAAGCAGATCCATTTGGGTCCAGTGGACCATTTAAAGTTTCATCAGACGATCCCAAAAAAGGCTCTGAAAGTTGGAGTGGTTTCTAGCTGGCAATCCAATTTCTTTTCATTCTTTCACCTTTCTGCCAAACTCACCCCCATTTTATTGGGGTTTATTCTTCGTGCCCAGTTTTTGTCTGTTCTGTATAGATTGGGTGAAGAGTTGTATATTTTTTATTATATTATGTTGCATTTTTGTGCGGATAGAGCGAAGTTATGTTGTTTCATGGCATGCCATGCCAGGTTGGAAAATATAATACTTGTTTAACAGAATCCTGGATGACCAGTGGTGTCTGACAAGGACGTCAAAACAATAGAAGTGTATTATTTTTCCGGTTTCATTCTGGTTCAAGGTGTTTGTTTCTGGAGGTTGTGCAACAATGATGCCAAATGTTATTGTGTGGCTCTGTTCATTCCACACAATGTATCATCGTAGAAACATTTTGTGAATTCTCTGGTGTGTCGAATGCAAAAGCAAGTTGGGAAACAGAGGTTGTTCCTTCTGTTTGTTTTTCATTTTTTTTATTCTTTACTCTCGTGGTTTCTTAAATCCTAAAAAAATACCTGAAAATGACTTCATTTTTTCCCTTCATTAATATTGCAATGAAGCAAAAAACTCAAGACTACTAAAGGCCTAGTATTGAGCTATGATTTAAGATTTTACTAAACTAGGAATGCATTTGCTTTATGGCTTAAAAGCTTATCCAGGTTGGCTGGTTTCAGACGAGAAGTGTAGTGAAAATCGGACTGAATGTTAAAAAAATAACATTTACTAGGGCCAACATATGAATGCTCCCTACAAGCTAGCTTTTCATTTGATAGGACCATAGCAGAAATGAGCAAGCCAGTGCAAATTTCGCTAATTAATGGTGTCACTTCTGTTCAGCCCAAAGCAAGGTCTAAACACAAATGAGACAATATGCAGATACCCAACATGTTGATGGTTGTTGCATCAAATGTTTCAAAAATTTTTTTGTCATTTCATCAGTCCTCCATCCATTTATCCACACACAGCATCTCAACAATGTTGAAAACCTATACAACACAAACAAGGTCGGAATGCAAAATGCATAATCTGCAGACTGGAACAATGATAAACATTAAGCTCTCCTTCTGTTTGCATTGCCCAATGACGACGAGAATCTGCACGATACCTAGCCTGTGTTTAGTTCAGAATAACATAAACTTACAGATATTATAACCTACCACCTCTTGAGACTAATATTTCACTAGACATTGGCAGAAGCATCAACGGAGTGGTGGGTCAGAATGTCAAATGCAAGCTACAAGAGGCATTAAGCATTGCAACGCGAGGGTTATATATGGCTGAAGTAACATAATCTATTTCATCTCTTTGGTGCATTCAATTCTTTGCGTACTTGATCAAAAGCAGATAGCATTGCTGAACGCATGTTTGCTATTTCTACAAGTGTCTCCAGCACTGTATGACAACAAGATATTTAGAATTCACTGCATCCTGTATTGGCTATTTTCATAGGGACTAAGCATTAGATATGAACCTTTTTCAAATGATATTTGAGAAGCTCGAAGCTTAGGGGAAACTAGAGTTCCAAACATAGATAGTAATCTTGATCGCTCCTTTTGAACCTGCACAGAAAATAATTAAATCCATAGATTGTTTACATTTCTTAGAATCTAACCAAAATAAAATTACTACCAATCACTCCAATTCGGTGGCTATAATACATTCTATAACTGTGCAAAACAGTTTTTTATTGTTTCTATTTTGCAATCTAGTTTACAATTGGACAGACATAGCTTCGGTTTCAGAATGGAGCACCTAAATGGTGAAAGAAAAACATGATTAAATCCTGAAAAAAATTTGTTGAAAACTTACCCGGTCATCAACTTTAATTAAAGCTTGCTTTGAAGAGGTTTCCTCTATTTCAGTCAAATTGAAAACAACAAGTGTTAGTGACCATCGGAAATACATAACAAAATCAACATTCTGAAGTTAAAAGATAACTTCTTTCAATGAATAAGGAATACATAACAATACCAGAAGGCTGTGTATTGCCGCGGCATCGTGACTGGGGAGTGCCAGAATAGTCCAGCAACTCATCTTCTTTGATATTTTGGTCATTACAATCGCTCAAGTAGCCCCATTTTCGTAGGATAAAGTGCGGTTGCCCATCTATAGAATCAGCTATAAAAGATCATAAATTAAAGCAGCATAGCAGAAGTACATAAGCATTCGGCTATGTGTCTAGACATTAAAAAAAAAAAAAAGATTACCATGATGATGCTGTGTGACTTGCAAAGAAGTAGCAGCAGGATGGCATTTAAGGTCTAATAATGAGCTATTGAGGCGAGAAGCCCCCATTGAATGTCTAGCACTTGCCAGTTCCAGCCATCCCTGATACGTTAATCAGACAAACCAAAAAAAGAAACCCGTAAACTTGAAGTCATCAAGTGATCCCAATTGTAATGGAATAAATAGCAAATGATGAGAAGGCTTATTTTATTTACCTGGCCAAGCGTAGAAGATAAAGAATCGAAAAGAGTCAAATAACTATCCACCGAATCCAGAAATTGCAAGACATTATTATCTCCTGCATGTTCTTGTTCATGCTCTTGTTCCTCAAGTTGTAGCTCTTGGGATTGTTTCTCTACTTCAACTTCAAAGCCCACTTCTTCTTTTGCCTCTTCCATTGAAGCTTGATCACAGATTTTGGGATCTGAATTCTGATAGTCTTCTACTACCCTTTTTGGGATGTTAATGTAATTTTAATAAGTTTAGGGTACTACTTTTACTTTACTTTTTTTTTTTCGAACAAAAGTTCTTTTACTTTACTCTGTATGTCGTAATTTCAATTTTCAAGGGAGTACATTGTAATTTCAAGAAACGGTGTCGTAACATCGTCTTCACTTCATCTTCTTGAAAGGCAGGGGAAGGGTAATTAATCAGGGTTTTGCATATTGTTGGGTTTTAGAGATGGAATCAACAGTGAAGAAATATCAACAGAGATTCAGAAAGGTTAAAGAAGAGATGGAGAAATGGGATAACCTTCAGTCTCGCTTAATTTCTCAATTCACAAACGCTTCTTCAGTTATCGACAGATTACAGGTCCTTCTTTTTACCCCTATTTGTTGGATTTCTTTGCTCAAAAAAAGCACCTAAAAAGCCCATTTTTTCTTTTAATCAGGTGATCAGAGATTCTGAAAATTACGCAACTTTGAATAATGTGAGTGGTATCGTTGATGCTTTGTTGATAAAGCAAATGGATTCATTAAACACCATTTTGATTTCAATGAATAACACACTGTAATTTTCTTACACTTTTTTTTTCTTTTTCTTTTTTCTTTTTTCTTTTTTTGTTTAGTTACTGAAGAAATGATGTAACTTTGGAGTGGATTTTTTCAGGGAAGATTTTCGTGGTATTGTTATGTTTCTTGAGAAGATGCATAGGGATGGTAAGCAGTTAGTTAAAGGGGGTGGTTCTAATCAAATGAGCACAAAACAATTGCGGCAAAGAATTGGTATCAAGCCGTGTCTAGCTGATTGCTTGGATGGACTCATGATTCTTCATGACATGCATAGCTCAGAGTATGGAACTTTTATAGCATTACATTCATCTGGTGTATTTGTTATAACTTGAGGATGCGTTTGAATTGTAAGCTTTGGAAGTATTCACTATTGTTACCGTTTCCTGCAATTTCTACTCTGTGTAATGATCATTGGCAGAATCATATATTTAAATTCAATAGCTGATTCGAATTTTTCTTGCAGGTACCTTCTTAAATCTTCTCTGGTTTCAGCACTTCCGTCACTTACCTTGAAACCCAGGTAAAATACTATAATATTGAAATATACCTAGTTGTACCTTGAAGTTTTTCAAAAATGGCCTCTTTTCTCCGTGTGATGTGCATTTTATTTATTTTGTGGTGTAGGTCTACTACACTCTCTGAACACTTATTTGGTTGTTTGTGGATTTGTGTCTGAAATATAATCCATTATAGTTGCCCTGGTATTTAGTCAGTGTTAGGAGACTAATTATGATGTGTATTCATGCAGTTCCGGTGATCTAGCTACACTCCAGCAACTCTTGGTTGATCAGCCTAATATCCCCAAAGAGGAAGGTAGATGGCAGATATTGGAGTAGACATGGAAGTTCTACTTATGTCTGTTTGTGCGCATGCCTGCATCATTCATATAAACATGTTTGTGCACTTTTTTTTTTTTTTTTTGCATGTGCGCGTATCCATTTCAAAGAAAAAGAACATATGTGCATGTGTTGATGTGCATGTGTTGATGAATGTTAGTGCGAGTTCCATCAAATATATGCAACTTTTGCCTCGATCCTTGCTTTGGCTAATTAGATACAGTTGTAAGTATATAGGTGAGAATCAATTTGTAGAATATAGTAAGTAGAACATGGTGAGGAAATCTAGATGTTGATTATTAGTGGTGGAAGCACGTTGCCAATGGGATCTCCTTCCCGGGCAAAGGATCTGTTCATTGAGATAGTATGCATGTTCAAATCCTTATATTTTTTTTGTATATTGAGCTCAATTTTTTTGAGATTATTGTGGGCTCTAATGAAAAGTGTCCTTCCTTTATCTGACAAACAGAACCACAAGAGATGTAGACTGTCTACTCACTTTTTCCTTTGATATTATGTGAGATCGTTTGGTGGTTTTTTTGGAAAGAATAGCATGACAAAATGTTTTCCATTAGAATACTTGAAGGTGGTTCCTTAGTTGTTTTCATTCTGTTGGAAAGATAGCATAATGCTGTTGCTTCCCTGATGTGTTCTCTTCAACTCAATATCTAGCAGTTAACTTTTCAAACCATTTGCTGCCTTGTATTTATTAATATTTCTTACTAGTGGTTACTTCTCTCTCCAATGCAGTTGAATTCATCTTTGATATCATCTTTGCTGAAGAAATCTGTTGATTTATTTTGGTCGGTGATGAAGCTCTCATGTGTTGAGGACATGATATCTGGGAGGCAATCGTGAAACTTTTGGTCCTGTGGAATGTGAAGGGTACCCTTGGCTGCCTGTAGAATCACACCTGCTTTGAGAATTTATCTACTCCTAAAAAATTTTTGCAGAACTGACAAAATTCTGTGCGATGCCTGTCCTTTTAACACTGCCCAGCGAAGGAAAAAAAAAGAAAAAAGGATGCCATGTTTATAGCATCATGGGTTAATCTTGCCAAAACAACTCGTCACTGAAAGTACAAGTAGCAGCAGATACAATTACCATTCAATTTTATTTTTTTATATATTTCATGGTCCAATATACTGATTTGTAGATTCTCCTGTATTGTCCTTGTCCCCAATGCCTGTGCAAAGTTGGTTTCTTATTTAATGAAACATTGTACTGATATAATGCAAACAACCGCCATTAACAATAACTGTTAATAAAATTGCAAATGGCATTCTACTATTCAAGTCATTATGTTAAACCCACAACTGTTGAACTGGAGTGAATCATAGTGTTGCGGGTAATTTTTACTCACGGTACCTAGATTTTGGCTATTGTTTTACAATGGTACCTACATTTCAAAACATAGCGGTAAACCGTATAACCTTTCATTTTATTATCAATAAAGTACCTGAAGTCGATTTCCGGTTGGAGCTTATGATGTGGCATGCCACGTGGCCCTAACGTGGTGCCACATGTCACATTTTGGTGATGTGGCGCTAACGTGGTCTAACACATCACTATAATGAGACATTCATTAAACGTGAGATACCGTAGTGAGATTTTCGTTAAAAGTTGGGTACCATGAGTGAAATTTTCTGAATTTTTATTTTATTTTTGTTTGTGTAAGTGGTTTTTGTTTTTTGGTAGTCAAATATTGAACTATATAGTTTTTAAGTGAAAATTTGTGTTTTTAATTTTTATCTCAATTTTTAATATTACTCGTGAGATTAATCAAATTTAAATAGACTGACAAATATAAATTATAATAATTCATCGAAATATAAAAATAAAAAATTTTATTTTAGAATTTATAAAATATCAATTATAATTATAATTTTATTTTAACCAACAAACTTGAATAAATATTTTTTATTTATTATAAGTTAAAAAATATTTTTATATTTTCTAAGTATTAAATTATAACCA
>CATIWK010560058.1:0-12635 GCA_949634005.1 Mallotus japonicus
TGTTTCTTTTCCATAGCTACCAAATCCGTGCAGAGCAAAATCATCAAAAGATGAGGGAGATACCCAAAGAGGGTGGTGACAAGCCAATAAAGGCTGGCCAAAAGATTATTCAAAGCTACACTAGTTATTTTAACAAGAAAACTATGATTATTTAAGCTAAAACTAGGAAAAAAACAAGAAAAGCCAAAAGAAAAGGACCCATTTTTGGCCAAAATGGCCAAAAATTGGCCTGAAGCCAAATGTTGAAGATGAGTGAACAATAGCTAGTCGAGAGAAAGGGAGAAGCTTGGAGAAGCTATATATCACAAGTCTAAAATTTTTTTTGTTCATGTGCAAAGCACGTGGTTGTTTACTAAAAATTACAAAAAAAATTTCACTCATTATTATATAAAAATTGGATAATTTAGTCCTTATAAATAAAAATTAAATTAAATTAATTAAATTGTAATTTTAATTTAATTGAAAGTATATTTCCTATTCTAATTAAGTTAACTTCTATTTTATCTCTAATAAAAATTAAATTAATTAAAATGTAATTCTAATTCAATTGAAAATATGTTTCCTATTTTAATTAGGTTAACTTCTATTTTATCTCTAATAAAAATTAAATTAATTAAAATTTAAGTAATAATTTTGTTAAAAATATATATTTTCTATTTAAATTAGGTCTACTTATATTTTATCTAATATAAATCAAATAGATAATATAATTTTATAAGTCTTACTAAATTAAATTTAATAAGTAAATAATTAAAATTAAAATTAATAAATTTTATAAAATAATTAATTATGAAAATATTAACGTCAAAATATTGAAAGATTGTTGTGTTCAAATAGAAAATTTATAAAGGATATAATAAATTACTATATCATAACTCTATCAAGTTTGTAAAATTATATTATTATTTACATAAAAATATTGAAAAAGTATTGTATAAATGTTCAAATAGAAAATATATTAAAATTTTAATAAATTACTATGTGATAATGCAACACTATCAATATTGAAAAATTAGATTTATGTATAAATAAAATAATAGTCTTATTATTTTTAAAAATTATTAAATTAAATTTTATTAAGTAAATAATTAAAATTAAATTAATTAAAAAATTTATTTATTTTGTATCTGTAATCATATTTTAAAAAATAGAGCATATGATTTGTTTAATAGTAGTATTTCTGTAAGAAAAGTAGTATAATTATCATTTTTATATGTTTTTATAAAATTTAATAGAAAAGGGTTTAAATTAAATCAATTAATTTTTATCATTTATTTATTAGTTGAAATTAAAAATTATATTAAATTACTTTTTTCAGTGAATAAAAGTATTAATATTAAAGATATTGAAGAAATAAAATATTACTATTTAAAAAAAATTATTAAAGTTATAATTAATTATAAGTTTAATGAGATTAAAATATTAGATTGTTATAAAGAAAATATAAATTTTTATTAATTTTAAAATTTTTTATTAAAAAATAACTAATAATTTTTTATTGTCTTATGATTAATTATGGTCATAATATTTTTATATAAAATTAATTCTAGAGTTGAGAAAAATATTAATTAAAAAAATACTGAAGGCATATCATATAATTATTTAAAATAAAAAATTTATCAAAATTTCAATGAATTATAACTATATTAAGTTAATATACTTAATAATATCAAATTGTTATATAAATAAATACCTATTATTTTTAAACTTTTATTTAATAACAACAACAACAACAATAATAATATCAAAGTACATGTTTAATAATTTATTTACTATTACGAATTTAAAACATATTTTGTTTACGTGCTTTGGTTACTAGTGTGTATGTGTGTGTGTGTATATATGTACACACACGAAGGGGGATAGACAAAATTACAAAAAAAAAAAGAAGTCTTCATTCGTAATTATATAAAAATTAGACAATTTAATCATTTACTAATAAAATAAAATAAAATATTATTTTAATTTGATTGAAAGTCTATTTTCTTATTTTAATTAGGTTAATTTCTATTTTATTTCTAATAAAAATTAAATTAATTAAAACATAATTCTAATTTCATTGAATGTATGTTTCCTATTTTAATTAGGTTAACTTCTATTTTATCTCTAACAAAAATCAAATTAATTAAAATTTTAGTTGTAATTTTAATAAAAATATATATTTTTCTATTTTAATTAGGTATTTTATCTAATATAAATCAAGTTAGATGATAAAATTTATAAGTCTTACGAAATTAAGTAATCAACTGAAATCAAAAAGAACAAATTTTTTAACATAATTAATTACGAAAAAACAAAAACGTCAAAAATGTTTTTTGATAACATAAAACGTCAAAAATGTTAAAAGCTTGTTGTATAATTATTTGAATAGAAAATTTAAAAAGAATATAATAAAGTAAGACAAATAGTATAATTATGTAAAAAATATAGTATAATTTAAAATAGAATTCTAATTTAATTAAAAGTTTGTTTCCTATTCTAATTACGTAAACTTCTATTTCATCTTTGATAAAAATTAAATTAATTAAATTTAATTATAATTTAATTGAAAATATGTTTACTATTTTATTAGGGAACATACCAAGTAAAAGCAGAACCAGTCAGTGAATTAGGGAACGATCTCAATTTAAAATTGCTGAAATTCTCATAATTTGCTAATTCACCACATTGTATGGTGAAACTAGCAACATGGTCCAAAGTAGACTGTCATTCTTCACCAAAAAATAAAGAGAACTCTAGGATCCTGTAACCTCTAGGATAGGGATTATCATGATCTATTGCATCAGGATAGGGGGGGGGTGGGGGTTTGTGAAACTCAGGTCGACTAACCTGCCTTAAGTTAGGTCCGTACAATTCTTGCACCACTTCTCTTACTGCATCCAAATCAATTAGGACTTGATTCCTGGGAACATATAGTTAGGGGAACTGTTGGATTCCTTTGGCTCCTTCTAACGTCATGTCCTCTGAGCCTCCCTGCATATTGTTATCATAACCATATAGATTAAGTTGCACAAAAGGATTAGTATGTTTATAAATATGATGAGGAAGTGATGGCCTGCTATTAGGGTGGCCATTATGAAAAACTTTGGTGTTAAAGAAATCTCCTCCCATCTGTGTGGAGGTGTGTATTTTTCTTTCTCCTCCAGATTCACTTGCACTGGGCGTTGGAAATCACTTGCCTCTTAAAATGACCCAAAGGATTGCCCCCCGAGTCCCTTAGGCTATTTGCTAGCCTTGGAAAGAGTCTCAACACTTGTACTCTTAGCACTTTGTTGGATCATACTAATAGTCTATTGAAGATGATGATCCAATTTCTGGGAGAATACTTTTTGACTCTCCTCTAGAGTTTTCGTCATAAATTCAAAGAATCTTGACTATGACTCCTTTTGTTCTTGACAAAAACTTTCAAAAATCTTCTTGAATACACTTGTATTATCAAGGGATAAGGTTCATTTTAGCCCCTCAAGTTTACCCCGAAGCCTAGATAAGCCCTCCATTTTTTTTTTGGCTCAAATAAGTTAGGGTTTAGTTAAAAAGGGTCTTTTAAGCCCTTCTAAACAAACAGAGTGCATCTCCGTTAACTCAAGTCAATTTTCAATGCATTTAATTTACCAATTTGACCTAATTGATTTTGTTTTTCCCTTTCTTCTCTGTTAATTCCCTCTCCTAACACTACTTCTCACCACCACCATCACCACCCAACCCAATCTTTTTCATTCCTCGTCTTCTATTTGTTGATCACCACCCAAAATAACAATAAAATCAATAATAAAACCCTCAAAAATTTCTCCCTCTTTTTTCATCAGCTCAAACAAATGAACCACCACCACCGCTCCATCATTGCCACTACCGCCTCCGCCGCCGTCGTCTTCTTCTTAGATCACCGATCCCAATTCATAACCCAAATACCCATCTCACTTCTCATCACTGATTTCCCAATTTTTCTCTCCATCTCTCCCCTTTTCTTTTAATCAATTCATAAATTTACCCAATTTGTAGTTTCTCTTTTTGGGTTTTCTCTAATGGTGACCGGTATGATGATAAAAACTCTACTTCTGCTGCTGTTGCCGCTTTCGTTTCTAGAGGAGGATGAGGAGGAGCCGTTAGGTCATGGGGTAACACCACTGTCTACAGTCAATAGGCATCAATTAGTGGCAGTGTCAGTTCTTTTTCTAGCAGGAGCGAGCATGCCATGGCTACACCTGCTAGTGACAACACTTTTCTCAGGTTGAATCATCTTGACATTCATACTGATGATGCCGCCACCCAAGATGCTGCTGGGTCAGTATTCTAGTCATTAATTTTTGATTCTGAGTGTTTTCATGTCAGTTATTAATTTATGGTGATAATTAAGCCGATTGTCCATCTGTTTAATTACTTGGATTTTGTGCACTAGCTATATTGTGATGTAGTGTAATTGAGCAAATTGTTGAAAGTCAATCATGGAGTAGATTCTTTGGATGTGAATTGTAAATACTATCAACCACTGAATTCCCCAGTGGAAGATGCAAATGAAGTAAAAAATTCTCAGGAAAATGTAAAGTTTGACAATGCCAATGACAGTGCCAATGGAGCAGTAATTGATGAGGAAACTTCAAAATCAAAAGATATTACTAAAGTGAAGGCTGTTCCGCAAACGAATGAAAATTTTGTGCTCAAGGCTCTTACAGAAGCATTTGAAGTTGTTGGTTATCCATCTACTTTTGAAAACCGACTTTCATTTGCTGAGGTTGGGAATCCTGTCATGGCTTTAGTAAGTAAAATAGTCATATGCAGAAAATTAAAAAATAGGCATATGCAGAAAATTAGGCATTTCATTAAGTGTATCTGGAAAATACCTAAAAAAATTCAGCAAATTCCTTTTGATTGTTATGTTTGGTGGATGAGATGAGCTGGATGGAGTGGATTACATATGACGCAGAATGGGAAGGACAGGCCAGTCTCAGAGCGCACTATCAGGGGATGGGAATTTGGGTAAAGAGAGGAAGTAAAAGTGATGTGCCCTTGCTGTTGAGATTATTAATTGCTGTTTTTCCATTTTTAGATTCTTGGACAAAGCTGCATTACATAAGGGAATGGATGATTTACAAATCAATTCACCTTTTCTTTTTTGTTTTCTTTTTCTGTTATACTCTAGTTCTGCTTTTGCTTTTACTGTTGTTGCTTCTTCTTCTATTCTACTTGTTGTGTAAATCATTTTGGTTCTGGTTTTGGTTTTGGATTTGTTAGATAATTCGGTTGTAAAATGTAAAAATTCAAAGGAAAGAGAGTGAGTTTTAGTTTTATTTTGAGGTTTGGTTGACTTGAATTAACGTAGATGCATTCCGTTTGTTTAGAAGGGCTTAAAACACCCTTTTTAACTAAACCCTAACTTATTTGAGCAAAAAAAAAAAATGAAGGGCTTATATGGGCTTCGGGGTAAACTTGGGGGGCTAAAATGAACCTTATCCCTATTATCAATGTCAACTGTTGTCCCAACAACAGAACCTGTTGGTACTTGAGTACTCTCAGTAACTTGATCTTGAATCTTTTTCTCAAAGTTCTCCACCATGAGGGGAACGAAGCCTTCTGGCCCTACTGCAGTGGGCGCCTCCTCTTGGAGACCCGACATTGTCTTTCTTCATAAAACTTCTAGTTATTGGCGTTTCAGCAGTGTCCCACCGAGCATGCCAAAATCTGTTTGCCTCTGGCCCTTTTACTGTGAAAAATTGAGCATCCCAGGTGTGTGAGGTACACCAACCGAGTACTTCTAACTTCTAAGAGATGATTGTATATAGTTAAATGACCTAAACTATTGGGTTCTTGAATTAACTGTAGAGAACTAGTTAAATTCAACACTGAAAATGCTTAATTAAAATAAAATGAAGAGATTGCATTGAGAATAAATAGAAAATTGAATACAAATGAAAGCTATATTAACAAGAGCGTTCATTGAAATTGAAAATGAGAAAAACAAAGTAAATTTAGAGTTGATTGTTGTCTGAGTTGTCTATGTAGAGATTGTTTGTTTAGAGATTATGTGTGTAGAGAGAGAGCCTCATTCTTCCTTTCTCATAGTTTTTATCCCTTTTTTCTCCACTGGTAACTACCTCTCCCATATCTCCCACTCCCAATTGACATCTTTCTTTCTAAAAACTGTCAAATTAATTAATTAATTAAAATAATAGGCTTTTATCACAACTTTGAATTTGGTGCAAACAATAGGAAACACATATTTGGTGAAGCTTTTTTCAGTTGGCATAAAATGAACATCTTTCTTATATACAAGTGATCGACTGAAATCTCTATATATTACAAGTCATATACACTAAATCATGACTTATTACGACAAATATCTGTGACATCAACTATGAGGAACCATTCAAAAAGATATCTTTTTGGTTTAGAACATGTTATTTCCAAATACCAAATATACACAGATGAACTTTTAGTAAGCACTAGTGTTTTTTAACAACCATGGAATACAGGAAATGTTTGGAACATTGTAAGAGCATATTCTAATTCATATTCTAACGGTATTGGTGGGTATGCAAGATCTTTCTCACAATGCTAACACATTTTTCCAATTGGTTTGTTAATGTGTGTGTGTCTGTATATATATATAGTTCTTGAAAAAGCATACCATCCCATTTGATCTCATGCACAACAATAGCATCGTTTGATTTTTTGAATGTTTCTTTATATTTTTCTTTACTTGATAAACCTTTAAAGATAATCTAGATCAATAAGCTTTTAAAGGTACAATTGTTTGTTTTAACCTGTGTTGCCTTAAAAGATGAAGATTTATATGAATCTTTTGAAGGTAATTTTTTCTTTTCCTTTACTGGTGATTTAGATGAAATGTGTGAAGGTTCCTTTACTCGCCAAACCTTTGATGATGATTTAGATGAGTTTTCGAAAGATTTATTTGGAGTTGATAATAGTTATAGATATGGCAAAGGGAAAAAGAGGGTAAGGGTGAAAGAAATAAAACTTTTAGAATTTTAATTGATATTTTTTATATTAAAAATTATAATTTAATATAAGAAGGAAATTGTCAGTTAAGTCCATGTTAAGTGAGAGGCTTAAGATCTTTATTTTTCAAATTTTTGTACTTAAATGCTTCAAAATTTTCTTTAAGGGCAAATCGGCTCCTCTATATAAACATTTAAGGGCAAAAATGCAACTTTGCCCATTATTTAAAGTTTAAACGACCAATAAACTCCAGGGTTATTTCGGTAATAAAATAATTTCTCCGCCAATTTATAGAAGCGCAAACAATACACCGCATAACACAACACAAGCATCGCGTCAATACTCAAGACCCTCCCTTTGCTTGCTCGCTGCTAGTTGCTGCAACAATCTTTACTCTAATCTTTGATCTCGTTCAACATCAATGGCTAACAATCCCTCTCAGCTTCTCCCTTCAGGTCCATTTCTCTCTTTCTCTTTTATCGATTCTAAATTCTTCTTTGCGAACACTGTAAAGTTGTTAACTTTTTTCCTTTTTCAATTTTTGTTTTGGGTTATGCAGAGCTTATAGATCGGTGCATTGGGTCAAAAATATGGGTAATAATGAAAGGTGACAAGGAGCTTGTTGGGACTTTAAGAGGATTTGATGTGTATGTCAATATGGTGCTTGAAGATGTTACTGAATAGTATGTTATTCTTTCAACTCTTTTGCTTTTTCCCCTTTTTGAGATTAGCGTTTAAGTGAATATAGTTGACTACTGAAAGATTCATTTTTTATTGGTTTTTTTAAAGTTGATATTGGGTACATGCTTCTGGGTGTTTGTTATTTTTTGAATTGAGTTAAGGTCTCGTTATGCAATTGTACTTGTAATGTATTGTTGTCAATTCTTTTGCTTGTGACACTGATGGGTATGCCACTGTTAGCTGGTTATTAGCCGTGCATTTTCCTCTTTTGACAAGGAAAAATTTTTCAACTTTGACCTAAAAGAATGCAGAGCAGAGATTGTGGCTTGGAAGTGTTAATGCTGATATCTAGCTAGTTATTCCAATGAAAAAAATGAGTTAGTTTGGACATATTTGTAAACTAGGATTTTAAGGTCTGCTAATGGAGCTCATGCCAGAAAATTGACTAGAACAATTTAACTAAAATTGTAAGTATTGAGATCACACTCTAGGCTGCTGCTGTCTGTGTATAGGCTAAGTAATGGAGAGGTATATGGCTGCTGGCACACTTCTCTGACCTTTGTCCTGCTATATACAGTCCAGAGAATGCCTTTTAGTAATTTTAGCGTTTAATTATGCTGTAACCAGTGGATAAACGGAGATTGAATAGTTTGAGCATAATCGGAATGTTATTTCTAGGCTATTAAGTATCAAAAAAGTCTCTCGATTGGCCATTACTCATTCTCAAAGATATGGTCTTACATATAAAAAGTTAGGGTGTGGCAATTTGGAAGGCTGAAAGATGAGGAAAATAGGGTGCATATTGGGATGAGGATTGATTTTATTTATTTATTTTTTTTTTGAAGCTAAGCCAGACATAAGACTATTATTTGAGTTTTACAGGATTTTCACTGTGGGATAATAGTTTAAAGGTGATGTTTTGATTCGTAATTAACTAGATGGTATGAGAGGGAATGTACAACAATAACACCCTCTTGTAGATTGGATAGGTAGATGAAGCATCAATGTTATATGTCCTAATGAGGTAGACATTGAGATATGGAAATTTGGCAGTGAACTGATCCTTGAGATTGTTTGGTTTTAAATTTTGCTGGCTGTGTAGTCTAGAGGAATGGAACCTGAATGCAACTAAGGTCTTGCTGGTGAATACAAGCATGTGTGTTTTGGTACTTTGATGACTGAGATATCTAGAGGAATGCGACCTGAAAGCAACTAAGCAATGCTAATGGATACAGATGTTTTGGAAAAGTTGAAGTGATGGTGATGGATAGTATATTATGCTTGCATTTGGATTTTTCTATTTGAAATTAGGGTTTACGCTTATAGATTGGTTAATGAGGATTTGATACTGATGTTTAAGTTTTGTATGGTTTTGGTTATAAATTTTTGGGTAAAATGTTTTTTCACTTGAGAGAAAAATCTCCTTATAGAATTGTATTTGGGGTGGTGGTTTTATTATCATGTTATCCATTTCTTGAAGGGAAGAGTTTCAAGTTCTACATAAAAAAGTAGATATTATGGCATGAAATGGTTATTTGTTAGTTGGCTTACTGTTGATTTTTATCTAATTATTTCTAAAAATAAAAAAGAAGTAATTTGGACAAATATGCTACCTAAGATTTCTAAGGGCCATTATACTCAACTATGGAGCTCATATTAAACGATTGATGTATCAATCTATTTAATGTTGTGAGTATCTAGCTCACACTAATTTATTTAATTTTGATATATCAGTCAAAAGATTGACATACTCTTGTCTGTGCATGTGGTGAGGAATATATGGGATATGGCTGCTAGATGTAGGCAAGGGCTCATACATCTCTAAGCTTTCGAAGTTTTCACAATTCTGTCCTGCTAAATGGTTCAGAAAATGCAGTTAGAGATTCAAATGTTTAAACACTATGTAGTCATTAAATAACCAGAGACTGAATAATATGAGTTTATTTCAAATGCAGTGTCAAAGGGTAATAATCATCAACTGACCCATTTCCCATTCTCAAAAAGATTGGTCTTGCATATAGGTAGTGAGAGCATCATGTTCTGGAAGGCTAAAAGATGAGTAAGAGAATGTTGGTAAAGGAAAAAGGGCCCTTTTCTTTTAATCAACCCACTCACAATACTATGATTTTGGATTTTGACTAGTATTTGTACTTTAGGATAGTGTAAGTGGGTGATGTTCGGATTCTGCTTTGAGCTTGATTAACTGTGGGGACTGAATAAAAGGAATGTCCTATTGTAGAATAGGTAGATAGCTGAATAACAGGAATAAAAGCCTCATGTTATGTGCTGATGGGGTTAATGATGGTGGAGATTTGTGATTTCGTTGAGGTAAAGTGATCTTTTTTTAGCTGTTCAATCAAATGCCAAGATCTAAAGGAACATTGAAAATAAATACTAATGAGGATAATGTTTGCAATGAACTAAAAGAAGTGACCTTGTGTTTGTTACTTGTGTTGCAGCATGATGATGCTGGTAATATCATTTGATAAATTCATTTAATAAGAGCTAATTTCTTTCTTGTTCTTTATTATCTCTCTGTGTCTGTGAGTTGTTTTGATCTCTCCTCTTGGCACACAGCCACAAACATTTTCTTGTCTGGTCAAAAGGTTTCATGTATTTGTGATTTTCCTTGTAATCTGTTTCGTTGTTGACTTTATAGTGAGATCACTGCTGAAGGGCGACGGATCACCAAGCTTGATCAGATACTACTGAATGGGAACAATATTGCCATTGTAAGTGAATCTTATTGTTAGTTTTTATAGCTATTAGTTTGTAAAAGCTTTTGAAAATATAATCCGAGGAAGCTTCTCTGTTTGTGCCTCTCGAATGATTATTATCGCATTGGTCAAAGTTAGGGGAATGCAATGATCCTCGTACTTTTCCATATATTTTGTTAGCAACTTGTGAAAACTAATCTAGTAACTTACCGTGAAGGAAAATGCTGAATACGGATGAAATAGACTAATATTTAGTTTGCAATGCAGCTGGTTCCTGGTGGCTCCCCTGATCCAGAATGAAACTGCAACAGTTCCTGGTGCCTGGTGGCTGCCCTGATCAGCAATATTTGCCCGATATGATGTTGATTATCATTTTCATTGCTCTTTTAGGCACATGTAATAGCATAATTAAGTTGAAATTGAACACAAGTTTCTAGTACTAGTTGTTGCTGACCAGCAAGAATTGGAAAATTATATGCGAGATAGATATGGTTGGGAAAGTGAAAATGTTGATATCATAACATTTGACAAAACTGAGGAGATTTAATGATGAATTATCAAAACTTGCTGATGCCCCATGAATACCAAAAATTGATTGTTGATGTTGTTAATGATTTCAAGCAATTGGCATGTTGAACTTGTTCTATTTTCTTGAACTTCACATGCAAAATATTATTCAATTTTTGTTGTTTTGAGTCCTTCCATTCATAGCACGCTAAAATTAAAAACATGGACATGTTTTAAATTTTAGCCTATAATATATCATGTAATAACGTGTATAATATTTTTTTAAAAAATAGCAATATCCAAATTAGAAGAACAAATTTACATATAAATTTTATGCAAATAATATCAATTGAAAGAAAAATAATTTTTATTAATAAACATGTCAGATAATTTAAACATTGTCACTTGTTATATTATTCACTTTTTCACTCGTGAAAAAATAAATTTACTTGCATTGTAAATTCTATAGAATATTATTAAGAGAATAAAAATAAATTTTTTATTTTTATTTTTTCCTTCAATATATATATATATATATAGGGAGATTTTTACCAGCGATGAATGATCCATAAGTCAAGTATAAAATTTTATCATTTATATTTAACTTTTTTTTTTTACCAAATATATTTAACCATTTAATCACTGGGTATATTACATTTAGTACGGACAATATATATATATATATATATATATATATATATATATATATATATATATATATATATGTACGAAAGGAGAAGGCAAAATTACGAAAAAGTTTTTACTCATTATTATATAAAAATAAAAAGTTTTTACTCATTATTATATAAAAATTGGATAATTTAGTCATTTACTAATAAAAGTAAAATTAAATTAATTAAAATATAATTTTAATTTGATAAAAAGTCTATTTCCTATTTTAATTAGGTTAACTTCTATTTTATCTCTAATAAAAATTAAATTAACTAAAATATAGCTCTAATTTAACTAAAAGTATGTTTCCTATTTTAATTAGGTTAACTTCTATCCTATCTCTAACAAAAATTCTAATTTAATTGAAAGTATATTTTCTATTCTAATTAGGTTAACTTCTATTTTTATCTCAAATAAAAATTAATTTAATTAAAATATGATTTTAATATAATTGAAATTATGTTTCTTAGGTTAATCTATTTTATTTCTAACAAAATTAAATTAAATTAAATCGATTAAAATATAATTCTAATTTAATTGAAAGTATATTTCCTATTCTAATTAGGTTAACTTCTATTTTATCTCTAATAAAAATGATAATTAACAAATAATTTTAATTTAATTGAAAATATCTTTCATAATTAAATTAATTAAAATTTTAGTGATAATTTTGTTAAAAATATATATTTTTCTATTTTAATTAAGTCTACTTATATTTTAACTAATATAAATTTAAGTCTTATTATATTAAATTTAATAAGTAAATAATTAAAATCAAAATTAATAAATTTTATGAAATTGGAAAACTATATAATTTGTTTTAAAAGTAGAGATGTTTATAAATTAATAAATAAAAAACAGAGTATATAATTTGTTTGAAAATATATTTTCTGTAAGAAAAGTAGTATAATTATTATTTTTAGATATTTTTATAAAATTTTAAAAAAAGAGTTAAAATTAAATTAATTAATATTTATCATTTAATTATTAGTTGAACTTAAAAAATTACATCAAATTAATTTTTGTGTAAATAAAAGTATTAATATTAAAAAGATTGAAGAAATAAAGTGTCATAATTCAAATAAAAAATTTACTAAAATTGTA